>LTAE01010878.1:0-16116 GCA_001647135.1 Pontederia paniculata
CTCTATATTCTTAGGACGACCACTGCACACATATGATTCTATTGAAATGTCTTCTGTGTGCATAGGTCGTCCATTTCTTCTGCTTTGATCGACTTATCAACTTTTGAACTTGAAACATCGTGATACAGAAATTAGCTCAAAAAGTTCATTAGTACAAACTAAGTTCCCTTACAAATTTGTGATCATCAAAACATTCTCAGGATCCTAGATTCAACAACGCAAAAACGTGCGAGTTAGAAAGAGACCAGAGAGAGGAGAGAGAGACCGCGAGAGAGGAGAGAGAAAGAGTGGAAAGAGGAGAGAGAGATTTTTTTTTAGTTTGGAGGGTAAAATAGTAATTTAATTAATTAAAATAATTTGAATAAATTTAATACAAGTTTGTTGGATGAAATTGTCCAAAAAAATCAGACATATTTCTATTTGGTTTTATAGTTTATGAATAGATCTGAAATTTTACAATAATTCGAAGAGAAAAATAAAAATAACCCTAAATAAAATATTAGGTACTTCAGATTTTTCAGATCTTTTATGTTATAGTGAAATAAAAATTAAAAAATAAATTAAAGTGTATTCGCATATAAAATGATGGTGAATATATGTCTTAAATATTTAAAAATTATTTTCAGAACCTGACGTAAGGCATGAGAAGACAATGCATGTAACTCCAAAACACCATTTTGAGATGATAGTACCATAATTATGTTGAGAAGGCAGTACAACAAAAACATTATCAAAGAGTCAGATATATTCTAAAAAATGGTTAAATTATCAAAGCCATTTTGAAGTAAAACCTATTAATACTATATGCTACAAGATTAATAGGGAATGCTCATACTCTCAGTTGAAGGTTCATACTTCTAGAAATTTTTCACATGGGTTAAAAGTAATGGAGGAAAAAAAATTGAATGACAATGTTTAAGGGTGCATATATTCTAAAATCATCCGAAGCAAAGATATTGTGTTTAATCAATTTGAAACATCGATAGACTTCTGTATGTCAAGAAAATATAGTAGTGATAATGCATATTTTGAACTTAGGAGCAAAAGCAAATTCAAGAAAAAAGTTAGACAATAATGTTGGATCAACTCGCATGAAAATCGAAAATCAAGTGATAATTCTTGATAAAACGTTTTCTTTTCATGGGCTGCAGAAGGAGATTACTGAGTTGTAATCCCATGTGAAAGCCCAATAGAATTTAGTTAATTAAACTTTAAGATAACTGATTAGCATAAAATGTATCTTTCACGCTCCTAAAGATGTGGCCGCCAAAAAACTCTTTGGAAAAAAAGGAAGAAAAAGGTTTTTTTTTCTTCTTGGGGTGTATTGGCCATTAAATTAACATCATTAGAAGTACAAGAAAATATTTTTTTTCTTAGTGGTGAAGAAAAAGATGACTTTGAAAAAAGAAGAAAGAAAAATAGTTTTAAAAAATAGAGTCAAATTGGGAGGATCTTTACAAAACTTTAATACTACAATCATAGAAAATTAAAATAATCAGATTATATCAATTTTTATTGATTAGTTTAGTATTTTTTAGATAATATTATTATTTAATTATTTTAATTAGATTATATTTTAGATATTTGCAAAAGTTCAAAATATATTGTAATTCATTTTCAAAATTGATTCGTTACTATCTCGTGAATTTTTGTTTCTCATTGAAGGGTTTTTTTTTGCATAAATTTGATGCCTCTTTATTTCTATTTTGTGTGCAGCTGCGCTCTATTGCATTGAATAATTTAATTCATATGGAGAAATTTTGGGGCGAAATTCTAAGCATTAGATTGTAATCCTTGTACTTTTCACAATTTTATGTAATCATAAAGCATTATAAGTTTTACCTGAATAAGCATTAGAAGTTCCTATTTTTACATTTGTTGAAGATAGCATATGGAGACTGATTATCCAATTTTTATTGGCGCCGGAATGCCGGGGGTTCGGGGACGGAGCCCCCGAGAAAATATCTTTTAGGGGTATATATGTAATTTCATTATTTTGTGGGTGGTTGTCCTAGCTCCATCATATATATGTTATCTTTAGAGCGGTTATGTACTATGTTGATTTTGAACATTAACATAATGAAAACTCTATACGACGATTGTGAACGTAGGAGATCCATCTCCGAATTATATAAAATTTATCTATATTTTTTTATATTTCTTGTGATCTTTCTATTCTTGTTCTTCGTATTTCCCAACCACATCATACGTAAGGCTTTCTTCTGTAACAAAATCAACATAAGTTAAAATATAAGAAGATTGACTTTCTAGGACTGGGCGGTAAGACCACTGTAAGATATCAAAGTAATTAAAATATAAAGACTTCTTAATTCAGTAATCCAGTCAATGTGTATACAAATTGGCACTCCCGTGAATGAAAAAAAATATATTCTTTTACAAATCAAATCTACAATGGCGGAGATCCACCTTATTCAAAACGATCGAACAGATACAACATTAGCTTATAAAACAAATATGAACAATTGATTATGACACAAAACCAAATGATTGAAAGCACCCAAAGTTCACCTGCATAACCTTACAAAACACTGCTAAAAAGGCACATCAAAAGGGCACCTTCTCCTCAGTCTAAGGATTCTCCTTCCATCGCCAGACGCAGCCAAAGAAATCAATTAATGCTGCAGTCACAAAGCCTAATAATGCATGCCTAGTTGACAAGGTAGCACTTCTTCCTTATCTCTCCGGCCGCGCCGGTGAGCACCTCGACGTTGCCCATGTTGATCATCGAGTCGCCGAAGTCCCTGAAGAATTCGGACGCGCCGGAGGCGCCCGCGTGGCCCAAGACGTAGGACCTGGTCAAGGGGTGGGCCAGGAGGGCCTCGTCGGAGTGGAACAGACCTCTCCTCTTGGAGACCTGCTTGTAGTAGCCGGTGTCAAACGTCTTGAAGCTGCCGGGGTCCATCTCGACGACGGTGCTCTGGTCGTTGGGCTTGCAGATGGTCCGCAGCTTCAGCAGGTAGTGTCTCTCGAGCGTGGGATCCACATCGGCGAGGGTGGCCTTGCCGGTGTAGTTATACAGCCGGTCGTCGAAGGACGAGCAGTGCGAGATTCCAATCGTGTGCCCGCCTTTGTTACAAGTAGTATACAGAAGAATTGCACACGGCCAGTCAGATTAATGGTGACATATAGTAAAAAGCATGCTTTGGAGGACTTAAATTTATCAAAGTGTTGGTACTACCTGATAAGACGACGAGGTCCTTGACGCTTAGTCCCTTCTTGGAGAACATTTTGATCAACTTTCCGATGCCTGCCGTGGGTGGTGGAAGGTCTACTGTATCTGAGGCATCAGAGATCCTGCCATCTCTTCTCCCTGCCCACACTGGCCAAGATGGACCATTGCTCTGTACATATAATTAAGATTTGGTTGTCCTGATCAGTTTAGTTAGAGCCATGAAAGCAAATTAAGCATGATCATTTAGTTCCAGCCTGTGATCCAGCTAGACATCACTTGCATGCATGGCGCCATACCAGAACGACTACGTCCCTGGCGACAAATGCGAGGATGTCGGCGCAGGAGACGATCCCCGGGCAAGCTTCTTCGAGCTTAGCCTTCACCCTGTCGATGACACCGTAGCCTCTGAGGGTTAGGTTGGGCGGTGCATCCTTCTCGGCTGTCACCTTTTTGGTAGAATTCAGAAGAACTGAACCGTCGCATCCCTGCATGGATGCATTTTTTTCTTCTTATCATAAGCTTATAGTTTTAACGTCTGATTTCTCAAACATATCAGTGCAAATTAAAAATGATCTATGAGTAGTGTTTAGCATAAGGATGCATGCATGTACCGTACCCTAACAAAGCAGTCATGGAAGTGCATCCTGAGGAGAGGGCCCGCGAGGCTCGGCGCGAGCTTGATAATTGTGGACAGCTCTGACAAGATAATAGCTTCTGCATTGGGGCATGTCTTGCTGTAGTACCCAACTGTCAGGCCCTGGGCGTTTGCTGAGTCTGATAAGAGTACAAGAGCCAAAGGGAGCAAGAGCAGGAGGACAGACTTGGAGGCCATGTCTTGGACCGGGAGGGCAAAGACGATCGAGTTAATCGATCAGTAGAGCTCTGCGGTTCTGTGAGGATGATTTGGAGTACGGGAAGCACTTGTATATATAGAGTCTAGAGCCTTAAAGTGCATTGTTGCTTTGTTAGACCCGTTAATTTATTTTATATACAAGTATTAATTATATGCATACACCAACACTTGAACACAAAGTTAGCTCAAGGAATGTGAGTTGTTAGTAGAGGTTGAGTTATCTTTTTGTTTCTTCTTTTTAATTTCTTGTGAGGGTTGGTGGAAAGGTTGACTTGGGTATATTTAGCTGGATAATATGTAATCCTTTCAATCTTATTTATGGCAAAGTACAACTTTAGATTATTCAACGGAGATGACAAGGTGATTAAAACAAATTGCTCCCTTAATACAACTCATCCGTGCACTAGAGTTTGAGTGAGAGCATGAGCAATGAGCATTTTTTTTCCTTCAATTATTGTTGATTATAAAACATGTAGCATAACTGCATAAGTCCCTTTTTCTTGGGATTGTCAATTTGTCATCGTATTCGAAATGATCAAATACGTATAAGACTTGCATAAAGCGTTTTTTTTTTATTATCGATTATGTTGGACAGCCTAATTATCATCCAATCATGCTTGCCGAGAAAACAGGAATTAATTTGTATAATTGGAGATTGATTGACAGCATGTGATTGTATCCACATATTAAGAACCACTCGCAGGAACTTATGTTAATAACTAATTAAATTGATATTAGATAAATTACTACTGAGTAGTTAAGTACATACACTTTACTTTGCTAGTGATCAGTTAAGCCTTGTCTGTGGCCTTGAAATAAAATTAAACATTTTTTTACAAATATTATTGCTTGATGCTTAAATAATGTTCAACTTTTTCTCTGGCATTTGGTTTGGATTCTTGGCTGTAGGTAGGGATGGAGATGTGCATGGGATTCTTCTTCTATTTTTTTTAATTTTATTTTTGCCTAATGGCCCTTTGGAAAGGTTGGCCTCTATTTCCTTCATCTTGTTGCTGGCATACGCAATGCGAGCAAAATTATGGAATATTTAAGCGTAAAGCTAAAATCCGAATATGACACTTTGGCGCATGGTCTCTGTCTTGTCTTTTTCCCAGTTATTAGTCCCTATTTTCATTTTTTTATTTTTACTGTGAGACTTCTCCTTTTTTTAGTTTAATTTGCAATTTGATGGGCACAAAAATTAATAAAGCAAAGATAAATAATTAAATCGCGTTCCACTTGAAACTCAAATAATTGAATTCTCTAATGTCTCAACTAAGATTATTTGCTTTTTATTACTAAGGAAAATGTACATATGAAACAATTATTTATCTTTCAGTAGCTCAATAATTCCATGCATTAACCTGATTGAGATGTTTCCATGTTCAGCAAATTACAATGTGGTGAGCTGTTATGAAAACTAAACTTGTAAGTAATCTTTCAAGCTGTACGCATGCTGAAGTATTTTCCTTCATCTTTTTATTATACAATTTTTTGGTGGTTCTACGTATAATTTTATAACAACTATGATACCTCGAGAAGAAAACGCCAACTTGAATAATACTATTTTAGCGAAGCTGTCAGATCGAAGCCGCGAGAAGGAACGAACCAGAAATCCTTCAAGGATTGGGTGCGTCTCGTGTCAATGACCAACTAATTAACATGGGAGGCTCTATCAAGGAATGGCACGGTCCAATTAAGGAGAATTTTTTTTATTCTTTGTCTATTTGTTCATTACAGTTCACGAAGTGTTGATAACTCATTAAACAAAACAGTGATCTTTTTTAAGTCTTGTATAGGCCTACACAAAATCCTAGTCTGATCGCATGAATACTTCATTGTTTAATATTCATATATGACAATTGAAAATCACCCTAATTCATCAACTGAGATATGGTATCAACAGTGGGCTATTCATTCCACCTAAATTTACTTCAGAAACTGTAATATTATGACATTGCGTGCTATTAATTGATCATGATACTACTTTTTCTTTTATTCGATTACAAAATATGTCTAAGGTCAAAGTACACGAAAAGGCAAATTAAATAAAAGAGTACACAAGTGGATGTCTTCGCCAATGTGCTACAACGTATTTGTGCTATTTCTTATGAGTACGAACTTATATGCATAACAGTGAACAAAAGGACAGCCACAACTTCATGATACAACTTCTTATTGCATAGTTTGTTATTCTAAAACCTCTTTGGAAGAACATTCGCTAATCCGAGTAATATTCAAATATTTAACTTTCATTTGTGAAAGTACTCCTAATAAGTTGAAAACTATATGAACGAGTGTTCCATCTCGCAAATAGGTATTTACATTTCTCCACAAATATAATTTATTTCGCTATTCCAGGTGGGTTTTTTTTCTAAATAATTGAAGAATTTATCATTGTTGTCAGAACCAGACCGGATCGGCCTGTTCGACCGGTTCGACCGTCGACCGGGGCCTAGTCCGGTCCTGGTTCGATGCAAAAATCGGGTAAAAAGTTGGACCGGTCAAACCCGGTCAAAAACCGGAAAAATAACGGTCGAACCGCTTGAACCGGCCATTTTCAATGAACCCACCGGTTCAAGCAAAAAAAAAGAAAAAAAATGAATTGAAAAGAGAGAGTGAGCTAGGCTTTTAAAAAAATGTAGGACTGCATTGGCGCAATTGATGGTACTCATGTTCCAATTACGATTGCACAACACTTGCAAAATCCTTATCAAAATCGAAAGGGTACTTTGTCTCAAAATGTGATGGTGGCTTGTGATTTTGATTTGTGTTTTGTACACGTAAGGGCTGGATGGGAAGGGTCTGCATCAGATGCTAAAGTTTTACAAAGTTCATTAGATCAAGGATTTTATGTTCCTTCAGGTAAGTGTTATCTAGTGGATGTAGGTTATGCAAATACTCCAAGTTTTCTTGCCCCATATCGGGGAGTGCGATATCATTTGCAAGAACAAGGAAGAAGTAGAGAAAAACCAAATGATTATAAGGAGTTATTTAATCTTCAGCATGCTTCCCTTCGGAATCATATTGAGCACATCATTGGCATACTAAAAATGTGATTCCTCATTCTCAAAGTAGCAACCTTCCATTCAATTGATTCTCAAACTGATATAGTTATTGCATCATGCGTACTTCACAATTTTATTAGAATGCATAATGGCGATACACGATGGTTAAACAATAATGATAATGATATCAATGCAAGTGAAATTATCGATATGCCTAATGGTGATGATGAGTACATTGGCGATGTTGAGTTTATGAACAATCAACGAACTGCAGGTGCAAGAATGCGAGAGAATATCGCTAAAACAATGTGGGACGACTATTGCCGAATTGGAAGAATTAGGAATACTTTGTAGGTTTAAATTTATTTATGCTTTTTGTATTATAAATATGAAATTATTATAATGCTTTGTAAGTGTAGCATGAGAATTAATTTCAAGTTGAATATTTTTAAAGAATATTAAGAACAAAAAATAGCTTGCTTCATCAAAAATATAAAATTCACAAGTTCTGCTATCACAATATAAGTGCTGCTATCACAATAAAATCATAGTTAAAAGTCTTTTAGATCAATTTTTATTTCTTTTTCGTTTTCTTTTTAAGTGTAAAAGAATTCTTTACTGTTTTAATAAATAATTATTTAAGACATATGTTTATTAATAATTTTTATATCAAATAAAATGTTAATTGAACATAACTTTTAAAAATAAATTTAATTTTTATTCATATTTAATCATTTAATTATGACTCTTTTATTTAAATAATAAATCATATTTTAATTTAATATTTTTTAATAGTATCTGATTCGACCATCCGGTTTAATCGGTTCAACCGGTTAAACCTAACCCGAAGGCTCTTCCGAGTCGACGTCCGATTCTGTTCTGACAAAATTGGAATTTATAATTTATAATTCATAATTGTTGGGTTAAAAATTTCTCTATTTTCTAATAATTCAAATCATTTGGGACTTGCAGATCCATTCTTTTTACATATATCACGGCACAAACTGCCATGTTTCTTAGGTATGTGTATGTGGGAGTGTGGGTGGGGGTGGGAAGCAAGAGAAGCAATTGGTGCGTTTCGGTATCAACAGGCAAAAGGTGATGTAACTGATCCTTTATTGGGTCACGTATATCCGAAGTCTGCTTGTTTAATAGTGGTTTACAGCTAATTTATTTTGATACTAAGTGAGATACATACACGATCTTGGATGCAGTGATTAGGCCTTCAATTATGAGTATCAAGAAATTTCAAATTTAATGTTTATCAGTGGAACTTGTATATTTTTTTTATTTTTTAATACTTTGTCTCATGTATTAAATCATGAACCTCTCGAAAAAAATACATACACATATGTATCAATTGAACTATAAATTATATAGCACAATTGGGCTTTACCTAAAATGCTTGTGGATCAGATAAGGTACTAAAGTGTCTTGGCCATGCATGCCTTCATGTGGCTGCTCAACTATTAAAAGGGGCATCCTCTCCATCATTTGTACTAACTACAAACACAAACCAATGGCTTCGCTGAGGAATCTGATGGACACGGTTTGGTGCCCTGAACAAAGAAACGTTTGGGACTTATATACATATCAACCTCTATTTAAAAGTATGGAAGCAGAAGTCTTTGGATTAAAGATTAATCAACTTGTATCCACCAATACATGATATTTAACTCTGGTCAAACTAGCTTCTTTCATCTATAATTGGTATATCACTATATATAGAATTCAAGGTATATTAACTTCGAAGCATTTTTTTCCTGCTAAAACTCAATTGGTGGAGACTTCTCAAAGTCATACCAGTTGCATAATCCACAACATCAGGTTTGTTGTAACGATATAAACATTAAGCCATATGTACATATGTCAACATATCTCTGACAGGGGAACATTTTTAATTTCTTCGATTGCGATTCTAATTTAAGAATTTAATTTAATTATTTTATATCAGTTTAAATCGTATGATCGAGACTTCAATAAAAAGGTTCATATATCAGAAAATTAACTCAAACTAGTTCATTACTTATAGGAGGTGTTTACTGCATTACCTCTTAACATTATCTGGTAATCTACATTACTTGACAGAAAGATTACCACCTATTAAATTATCAGTAATGTGTATTACCTTGTTTACTATATATAAATAATCCAAGTGGTAATTCAGATTATCATATTCACTTATATAAATGATTACCAAATAATATACATCATTTTATCAAAATATCCTTCATAAATATTATTAAGTTAAAAATTTTGTATTATTGAATTAAAATTTATCAACTTAAATTATGAATTCACAAATTAATGAATTTAAGTAATTAATACCCTTCAAATTAAAATAATAATAAAATAATCTTTATAATTAATAATAATAATTTATAAAATATTAGTCTAATTAATAATATTTATAAATAACAATTAGTGCTATATTTTAATTCATAATATGATCATAATAATATAATATTATTTAAATAANTATTATTATTTATGTTGTTGTTATTATTATATGATAATTTATTATTGTGTTATATTTTATTTATGAAAGATTTAAAAGGGCAAATAAGGAAACTAATATAAATAAGATTACTGTTTGTGTAGTAATCTGGATAGACACACTCCTCATAAGTAATGTGAATGCATTGCTAGGCAATCCAAATCGCCTACGAATTAAAATAAGTAAACAAGGTAATCTGGTGGGCCCAGATAATTTTAAGTTCAGATTACCAATAATCTACAAAGATTACCGGGAGGAAAATGCTTCCATAATTCAATATTCATGAAATATTCTTTTGAGTATCCGCTCGAAACTTTCGGTATTTAGAATTATTAACATCTGTCTAATTCGAAATTGAGATAAAAAGTAAAATAAAATCTCTTTAATGATTCTAAAACTCGAATTGTTATTAATTTTTGATTTAGTTAAGTACAAACTTACCAATTGATTATGTTAATCAAACTTGATTAATATTATGAAGGAACTCTCTTAATTTGCACTGACTGAAGAGGACAAAGTACAACAGCCAACTGAAGTGGATAACAGACAAATAATATACACAATTTAATTTTATAGCTAAACAGAAAGCTTCTTCATTTGGCCATCCAACAACTTTCAATTAGTTCCTGAGTTGGATCTCCAATGCAATGTTCTGAGATTCAGAAGGTTTTATGTTTATTTTGTGGCCCTATGGGAGTGAGACACTTCTTTCTTCCGGCATAAGCAAGGCATATTCTTCCAACTGAATAAAATTTGTTCTAGTGGCTCTCTGTTTCTTAATAAAACTCAGTGAATTTCTTCTCAATGTCTTTGTGCCTCAATACACAGTAGAAAAAAATGGCTAGACCTTGACCTTTACACAAGTGACTAAATTCAAATTCTCAATCAATATTATGTTTTCTCAAATTTTCTAATCTGTCTCAATAAATTGGTCACTGATTTGTTGTCAATTATTTCATAATTTTTTTAATCAACAATTTTAAATTGTGTAAATTTTTTTTACTAATATATCTTTTGTATTTTGTTTATATAAGATGTCTAAGATGCTCATTGAACTCCCTTTAACATTGTTTGGGGCATAATATAGGAGACATTTGAGCATGCAAGTTCAATTTTTATTTTTTTAAAGCATTTATTTACAAATACATGCCATGTAATCCCAGCGACATGGAAACAGAACAATTCAATGTGCCAAATACATAAAAACAAAAATATCTTCTTACGCGATAGACTACAAGATATATTAATTTTGTATTGTAAAGAAGTCATAAGATGCATGTTGCGCATGTCAAGGGAAGGGCATGTGATTTCTTAGCACGGCATCTTTAGAGATTAGTGACTTCAGAAAAAATGAGGCTGTGCGATGCATTATTTAATGGATTAATTCACATGAACAATTGCATCAACAAGTTACCATCAACACAATTAAGCTTTGGAAAGTAAATTTATTAACTTCTTAATTTAAGGAAATTGCACATGGATAAGACATGCCCCCAAAGCTCAGGACAACACCATTGTCTTTCATACTTTCTTTCAAATATTTTAAGTATTAATGCGTGTTATGTTTTTTGTCATCTCATCCAAACCTGTGTGTGAGTAATTCTCTTTAATTATTTTCCTTGTTTTTTTTCCTTATGGAATGCAACTTTATATATAACTCAAATTGAAAAATGAGCGTGTAAATTTAATTTTGTATAAATTCGTGTGAACATCTAAAATTATTAATAATTTTAATTAAATAAATTCACCATAGTGTTTTTGAATTTATATTCATGATTTTTTTATCTAAAATTATTGCTTACAAGAGTTCATACAAAAGTGAGTTTTATATAGATACAAGTTTGTCAATCGAATTAACTCTTACTAGTTTACAAATTTAGATCAGTAAAATGAATCAAATCGATACAGAATCTTATAAGAACATAAATTTTAAGATTCTAGTCATAAAACTCATATGATTCTATACGAATTTAGCATTTTTTCATTTCATATAAAATAATTATTTTAAATTTTAATTATTTAAAATAGCATTTATGATTGAATTTTAAAAGAAATAGTCAATGAATCAAAATAATAATGCTTATTTTTTATGCCTAATAAATAAATTTATTTGATGATTATAATATATTATTTATTTTATAGCCATATTTATTAGATACATAAAATCTTCGATTTTACGATATGATTCTATGAACCCAAAAATGATTCTACCTAAACTATAGAGTTCGATAAGCTTATATACGCGCACGCACAAGCTTAAACTCGAACCTGGTCCCGATCCGGTTCAGATTGAGTTTCCAAATCATCGGATCCGATCCCGACTCGATTATAATTCAGATCGGGAATATTCCTGAAAATCCGGATTAGACCGAACCGGAATAACTAGGTCGATCTGGGTCTTGCTCAGCCCTAGCAATTGCAGTTATTTTAAGTTGGGCCATTGGGCACAATTGGATCCCACTTATTTGGGCCGTAGCTCACGCTTTCATATTATTTTTTGACAGCATTAATTTCACACAAAAACACGTCAATTTTATGCCTGGATTTCTTTCATGATTTTTTGGGCTTATCATCGATTGTTTGTATATGAATTGATAGATCTTCGTTGAGTGAAAAAAAAAACACAATTGGATCTTAGTTTCTTTTTTTTTCATTAAGAATGACAGAATGATACTCGTAAGTCATTCTGAATAACAACAACAACAATAATAATAACAAAGTCTTATCCCATTAGGTGGGGTCGACTACATGGATCATACGACGTCATTACGCTCTATCAGTTCATTCTGAATAATAAAACAAAAAAATTAAATAGGTACCATTCTGAATTTGAATTTTTGGATACTTTGAAAGGAGATTAAAGTGGAAAGATAAAAGAAGGTAAGTGATTTAGCTTTATTTAGATGAATTTTTAATGGAAGTGAAGTTCCTTTCATTTTTCTCCATTTCTCCCTAACTCTCAGTTTTTCTTCCGGAGAGAAAATAACTAACTTAATCCCACCTTGGATCATTTAACTGAATATACAAAAGTATATTTATTTAAATAAATATATCACTTGGCTTTCATTTTGCTCCCTTCTCCTTAATTAATCTCATCAAAATATTTTTTTTTCATCTCAATTCTCTTTTTTTTTCTTCTACTTTTCCTTTCCTTCCATCATATTTATTTATCTTTTTTTATGATGAATAGGATAAACAAACCCTTAAAAAAATTCACGATCCCAAAAAATTAAGAATAAAATTTATTGAGAATCCAAAAGTAATCTACTTTTTTTTATTTAGTAGTGTTTAAAGAAATAAGAGTAAATAATATAAAAAATATATATAAGTTCATTCATTTTCATGGTTGTGGTGATCAAATAGGATAATGACTCAGATACATCTTCAGTTCAAATTGGATCGATCGAACCATTCGATCAAGACATGATAACAATTAAATAGTATAATTTATTTTTAAAATGAGAATAATATTTGAAATAAATATCATTAAAAGATAAAGAATCACGAGTAATAAAGCTTAACTAGTTAATTACATAATTAGTGGGTTGATATATAAATTAAGAAAAATACAGTTAGTAGTCCTAACCTGCGAGTTAGAGTATGAAAAATACTACTGAGGAAAGAATATCCTTCAATGAGGAAAATGACGATTTTCGAGCAAGCAGAGATAGAGCCAAAAATTATTATAAGTGGGTACACACTATAACATAATTAATAATAAAAAATATTATTAAATATAATTAAAATAATTAGTGATCTTTCAGAAGAAATAAAATTTTAGTTGAGCAATATTATATTCTATAAATTATAAATTTAATAATTATTTTATGGTTATTGTCATAATTTAATAATTAACTATCATTATTAGGAACATAGGAAAGAAATAGACTATTTACTAATAGCATTTTAACCACTAATAGATAAAGAGAAAAAAATATAAAATATAAAATATAAAATATAAAATCAATGTGATAAAGAATTCAAAGGAAAATTTAAAATGAAAATAAATAATACACAATTTACAAAAGAATTTAATGAACACCTTAAAAGTAATAATTATTTTATTGTTATTGTCATAATTTAATAATTAATTATCATTATTAGGAACATTGGAAAAAGTAGAATATTTACTAATAGCATTTTAGCCACTAATTAAATAAAGAGAAAAAATATTATAAAATATAAAATCAATGTGATAAAGAATTCAAATGAAAATAGATAATACACAATTTATAAAATAAATTAATGAACACCTTAAAATATTAAATTTAACTAATTAATGATAAAAATACAAATATTATAAAATCAACTATATAAATCATCAACACTACCATTGAGCTATTGTATTACTTTATGTACAAAAACTACTTCATAATTTTGAATTCCAGCGGGTGCACTTGCACTCATGGGAACTCCTTTTGCTCCGCCCGAGCAAGACATTTGATTATGATACTATTTAATTTTTCATAAAAGTTAAATATATTTATAGACATTTCTTTGCTCTAAACAAATATTTGATTTCTTTCCCAAACAAGCACATCAACTAATTATATAAGATCATCTTCATATTTAAAAAAATAAATCAATTATGCCCTCAAATTTTAAATATTCTCGTAAAAAAATATATTTATAGATAACTCGGCCATAGATAACTTCTTTCTTCTTCTTTTTTTTCGCTTCCTTTCCTTTTCCACATAATGTATTATGAATCTTGTATTACGCATTTATATACATAATTAATATAATAATATGAGCCAATAGAGGGTAGGGTGAAACCAATACGGATTGGGGTGAATTTTAGCGTAAAAAAATTGTCCTACTTTTTTTGGATATTTTTCTAACTAATTTTTTTCAGTTTTTTTTAGTAGTTTTTTTTCAAGATTCTATATTTTATATTTTTCTTTCTTTTCTATTTCTGTAAATTTTATATTTTATTATATAACTTAACATCAATCAAACATTATATATGTTAATATAATTATCTGTTACTTTTATAGTTTTTGCTAATATTTCTTCAAAACTCTTTGTTACTCGTGTAATTCTCCAGATTTTTTTAATTTCTAAAATATTCCTACAACTAAATTCAAATTTAAATCCTCTCAGATTTTATCTCCTCTAAAGATATTCTCATAACTAAAAAATAAAAATCAGAATTCTAGTTATTTTAAAATGTGAAATCCTAATTAATTTAAATTTAAAAATTCAGTGATTGTCCAATAAGTTCGAACCACAAATTTTTATTCAAAAAATATAATCGGCCCTAGGTAAGAAGAATCCTTCTCCTCCGTATTTCTATGTGTTCTTCGATCATTCTCTCATCCCATTAATTTATCTGACCTAGGAGAAGAAGAAGAACCACGTGGGATTAAAGCAGACCGTGTTACATAATTGATGGAGGCACGTGAACACAAACCCTAATTGTCACGTGGCGTAAAACATGTGAGGCCACACGCGGTCCATGTTCCTCACACACGATGCATGATCGACAACTCAGGCACGGCCAACAGACACAGTCAAGGGACGTGGGCGTGTCATCGGACGAGCACGACGTCGGCGCTGTACGCGGCGAGTGTGGCAGCCAACATGGGATGAACGCGGCATCGAACGTGGGGCGTGGCATCGTCACGGAGCACGGGTGCGGCATCAAACCTAGATGAGGAGAACAGACACAGCAGGCGGCGCGGTGCACGGCCAACGATCACGAACACGGAGCACAACGGGGGGCACGATGAGGCGAACACGAACGCGGCGGCGGCGGCGGAAACCTAGACACCACACGACCCGCGTCACCCTGACGCGGCCCGTGTTGACCATACAGGACATGGACCATTTTCTGATCACACGGTTCACGCCCCCGACCTAGTAGGCAGAAACCCTAATCCTTGATTTTGATTCTTGATTCTTGATTCTGATTTTAGATAGGTTAAATTTTGGAGAAAGCCTAAGGACCTTGTTGAGGTAAGGATGCAAGATTAATAACATAAATAGGACGTCAACTATTGTTTGGAGCCGCCAGTCTTAATGAGATAGGGCGGATAGCATGGCTGTTGTTTGGTTCTTGTTGTTCAGCTAGCTCTCGGTGTTCAACGAAGAGGATACACGTGCATCCTCCCCTTTTTTGGGCATTGGCCATGGTAGTGCAACACCACTGGCAGTCGGTGTACTTGGAAGACTCATGAGCAAGTAATTAAATTACCCCAAAGTCATCTTAACACATTAACGGGATAAGATCTAAGATTGCTAAAGTATTTCATCTTAAAGTACTTACACTATTACAGGGATCTTGTATCTTGTTTATGTCCTGATGTTGTTCCAAGGCAGATGTATAATCCTGATGTTGTTCCAAGATATGATTGACTTTATATATGTTCTGATGTTATTACAGAACATGAGATACAATCCTGATGTTATTCCAGGATATTACTATTCCCCTAATTTTCTTCCAGGGTAGATGTATTCCTGATGCTGTCCTAGTATAAGGATGGTTTCCTTGATGTCGTTCCAAGGTAGATGGTAGGTATGAACCCCTGATGTTGTTCCAAGAGAGTATGATTGTACCTTTATA
>LTAE01010879.1:5863-16116 GCA_001647135.1 Pontederia paniculata
AAGGTGTCTTCATGATTCCTCAGGTCGTCACGGCCCGTGATGGCACATCACGGCCCGTAACTCGAGCTCTGGCAGCTCGGCTTCTCGGGTTTTTCCAACTTATGGCCCGTAACTGTATATAACGGCCCGTAATGAATTCTAGACCGCATTCGCTGCTTGTCGACGTCGTGATATCAAGTTGCGCTCCGTAATAGCATTCCTCACGGCCCGTAATGATGTGTAACGACCCATGATGAGTCTGATTTGAGGTTGCAGCGCTTCGGCATGTGGTTGTGTCACGCTCTTCGCGGTCGTGATAGACTTCATAACGGCCCGTGATGTGTCATCACGGCCCGTAATGTCTGAGGGAATATGCATTGCCTTTAGGCACGATCAGGCTTCGCTGCTGCTAGTACTGATGTATCACGGCCCGTAATATGTTGTCACGACCCGTGATGGCTGCAGGTTATTGATTTCTTCCTCCCGAGCATGTCCATTTGTAATATTTTGTTGATTTCGATCCTTCTTCCACTTTTCCATATGATTTCCTACAAAATACACCAAACAAGAGTAGATTTCGGACTTAGAAGAATATAATCAATTAAAATAGAAAATAGATGCATGCAATATGAAAATGACTCAGAATCATGTCTAATGTAAACCCTAAAATATGTTGTAAAATGCATGCATCATTTTTATAATATGTCATAATCTAACTCATGATAGAGCGTTATGTTTTCCTAACAAGTCATAATCTAACTCAGTGATAGAGCGACATATTTCCCTAGCATGTCATGACAAGGCTCTTAAGTTGGTCGAGCAATTGTGTGTCCGTAACATGTCACAAAAGTAGACTCTCATATTTGTGTTGTGCTTGTACTCGTGAGTCACACAACTCATCTGCTATATTATGGACAACTAATAGAAAAGAACATCAGCCCATACATGCGAGTGGGAGATCGATAGCCTTAATGTGCGCCCACATAGATGGGCTGATGTCGTGTCCGTTAGAGAAGTCCAAGGAGCTCTCTCCCTCTTCATCTTCGTGCATGAAGAGACTCAAGTGAGGTTTTCCATGTCACACTCACCCCTTCGCCTTTTGTTAACCGTCTTATTTGACATTATAAAAAAGGGCAGCTGGACATAAGTATAAGATGGACATGTTATGAGATAATAATAGTGATTGTTGTCAATTTGTCCAAGGCACTTTAAGCTCTGAATCAGAGTACTAAGTTTATATGACCTAGTTTTCAACGATGAGGATAAGTCGACGCATTTTTAGTGTTTGGCTTCGACATCCCACATTTTCGTTGTAAAAGATATTTTGTATATCTCGTTTATTCATAAATTAAATTTATTATAATTCCTACAAAAATTATAATGAGTAATAAAGTGTAAAATAATTATTTCACGTGAATAGTCATTAACAATATGAAAATATTTTAAGACGTTTGATCTGGTAGGGATAAATTATGCGAACGATCATCAAACTTTCACGCATTCCCATTTCGGTCACTAAACTTCACTTTGTAACAGAACGGTCATCCAACTTGAAAAATCTTTCAAGCGTGGTCACAATGACTGGCTACCGTCGGTTTCTAGGTGAATCTATTTACGTGGCATTCACAAGAGCAATTTCTCTCTCCGCCACGTCGAGCCTCTCTCTGTCACACTCTCTCTTCTCCCTCTCCCTCCCTCCCTCCCACCCTCCCTCTCTCTCTCTATCTATGGAAGGGCAATGGCCCCTCTCTTCTTCCTCGCCGGAGACAAGGAGAAGAGAGGAGGGGGGAAGCTGCCCCCTCTCTCTCTCTCCATCGAGGTTGACACCGGTCCCCTCTTCTCTTCTCCGGCGACGAGGGAGAAGGGAGGAGGTGGTCTCTCTCTCTCTCTCTCTCTCTCTGGGGGCAACAACCCCTCTTTTCTCCCTCGCCGCAAACAATGGAGGGGCCGTGGGCGGTCGCCTACGGCGAATGCGATATGAGAGACCTCCAGCCTGAGCTGTTCTTCAAGATGTCACATGAGAATTACAACTATGGAGAAGGGTTAATATCTGGCAGTTCACAACTTAACTTGGATATATAGAAAAATGTTGATTTGTTTGTGGAATGAATTAATGGCCTTGACAGGTTGATAGGAAAAGTTGCAGTTGATGATAGCCATAAGTGGGTGTTCAAGGAGCCCCAAGATCAGGAGGTCAATTTCTTGTCTTCATGGAACAACCCTGCAGATGATGTAAGTGTTTATCACAATTATTTCCAGAACATGGGAGGCTCAGTTTGGAACTGGTATCAAGGTCCACTTCAACAGCACCCTCACTTGTTTTCTTTCCCTCTCACATTATCTCTCATGTTTCAGTACTTTAATGGCTCTGAGCTTCACTTCACGGTTCCATGGTGGCAGAGACAGCCGGTCATAGGGCCAACCTCACACTTATATATTAACTACGCTGACGTCTTAATTGGGTCCTCTCTCTCTCTCTGGGGCAACAGCCCCTCTTTTCTCCTTCGCCGGCGACGAGGGAGAAGAGAGGAGGGAGGCTGCTGACTCCTCTCTCTCTCAATCGAGGGGGGCAGCGGCCACCTCTCTTCTCGCTCGCCGGCGGCGAGGGATAAGAGAGGAGGTGGCCGCTACCCCCTTCTCTCTCTCTCCTAAGTTGTTTTCTTTTGCCACTTATGAAAGAGAAAAAAATATTAAAATAATATTGATCGATGTGGAAGAGAGAGAATTTTTTTCCATGACCGTCACATAAGCGGATTCACCTAGAAATCAGCGGTAGCCGGTCATTGTGACTGTGCTTGAAAGATTTTTCAAGTTAAATGATCTTTCTGTTACAAAATGAAGTTTAGTGATCGCAACCAAAACGAGGGTAAAATTGGATGACCGTTCGCGTAATTTACCCGATTTGGTAGCGTGAAATGTTTTGGCACAAATTATTTATTATATTATTATTGTTTCTCCTTAATTATGATTTCAGGAATAAGATTAACATAAGAAATAAATAGAAATAAAATAGGAAAAGTCAAAAACATTGGTTGTCAGGTCACACGCACACAAACACAATTGGGAGAACAAAGAGATCGAAATAGATATTTATTTTATGATGATAAAAAATTCAACACGGAAGCTAAAAAAAAAATTGAGAAAAATAAAAAAATATCTTGCCATTGAACCTTATCCGGAAAATTTTCTCCATTACACGTGTCGCCTTCTCGACATCCTTCAAATTACTGCGCCCAAAAATATTAAATATTCCTCGTATTTAATTCGCTAAGCGTATTGGTCGTCAGAGGACTCAAATGACGATAATATCCCCGTAGAATTGTAGCTTTCGTCAAGGATAATTATTTCATTTGCCTATTGGATTAAGATTTCTGCACTGTATTTTATTAGCATTTTAACATGTATGATGAAAGTACAGTAGTACCCCTCCGCAGCCACATGATTGGTGGGCGCAACAAAGAATAGTTTACTGAAAAAAGCAATGGTAAATTTGGTATAAAAAATGATGGTCTATATTTACGGATCCCTCCATCTTTCTCCAGTCTCCACCGCTTGGGTTCCTCTTTCTTTACTCTCTCTCTCTCTCTCTCTCTCTCTCTCTCTCTTCTCTCTCTCTCAATTCTTCTGTGAATATTTTGGGAGTTTGGACAGGGATCGAGTTCTTGTTGATACCTCTGTTTCTGTTAATTTCGTTCAGAAAGATTTAGTCTGTACAGATTTGTAGTTTCTCTTTCCATCTAATCAAGGCGAGTTCCTCTTTGTGTTGGTCGTCTTGGAACCTTGCGCTGCAGGTAGATCATCTGCTGTGTTGGCTAATTTGGCTAATTCGGATGTTTGACTTTGGATTCCGTATATCTTGGTGTGTTTCTTTTATGCATGATCACTTGTTTGGGTAGTTTAGACTGCGAAGGGAGTGATTCAATGATTCTTGATTCTGTAATCGAAGATCATGCGTGTTGTCGGGGTGGAAGTGATTCGAATCGGATGAGACCTGAGTGGTGGACAATTTTGCTAAAAAAATTGACTTTTTGACTCTGATGTGCTGAGTGGTTTGCATATTGATCTCGTCTTTTGTGTTCCCCCCGTGGCTTTGTTTCATTTCTTGAACTGTGTGGAGTGGCTTAATGTGTGTAAGGTTTGTTTACTCATGATGGTTTGGGGAATGCTTCCAAAGTGTTATTTTTCTCCTTCAAAGTAATGAGAGAAATTTGAATTGTTTCACAGGCATTGTTGGTGATTTATAGTGATATCTAAACAACCCAATCAATAGTATTAGTCTTGTAAGATATCTGAGGAGAGTTAATGTAGTCTTGCAAGATGTTATTGTGCAGCAGACAACCCGATTGTTAGAATTTAAAGCTACTATACTGAGAACACGAATCGAAACAGAGGAGGAGAAGTGGACAAAGGATTTTAATATGCATGATTCACTATATTCCTAAATCTTGTTTGTCTCTTTCTATATGTTGGACTTACAAAAAGCATAACTCATCTTTTATACCACAAAAGCTGAACGTGTCCAAGTATTTGCTGAGATAGAATGAAGGAGGCATCATTTTTGTTATGTCAGTTCATATTGTTCTTTCTTTAGTGCTTGTTTCACTACTTTTTAACCATATTCTCTAAAAGAATTTCTTCTGTAAGCATTTCTTAGTTGAATGATGCTGATATGCTGAAGCATTTTGCCTTTGAAGAGAAATTGAGTGGAATGGGAATTCTAGAGCAACCAGTCTTTTACCGACCTGCTGTCCGCACTGCCAAGTGTTCTGGAGTTTCTGCTCCTCTGGTTAATAATCGCTTTGCAAACCCCAGGAACTTCCCTAGTGGATTTTGCGGTTTGAAAGTGCAACTCCAAAGCCGAATTCGCATCAGCAGCCTTTCTGTTAAACCATCTGAAAGAAGAGATTTGGTTGTTCATTGCAGTTTTAGCTCCTCTTCTGATGGTAATGGCAGCATGGCTGGAAAATTCAATGAGAATGATGGGGACTATGTTAACTCCAGTGTGATAGAAGCTGGTAACCTCTTTGAGTACTATGTTCTTTGCAACTCTGAATATGTTTATAAGTCGGTCTTATTTCTTTGTTATAAGATAGATGATTCATACTTTTTCTTCATCTCTTTGAGTGCTTTGTTTTCTACTATATTTCTTGATATTAACATTCTTTTTCTTTCTTTCTGGACACAGTTGAGGTCAGAAGTGGATCTGATGGTTTCATGATTAAGATGCGTGATGGCAGGCATCTAAGATGCATACATAACAATCCTCAAGGAGGGAGCTTGCCAGACTATGCACCTCACCCTGCAATTGTACTGAAGATGGAAGATGGAAGTGATCTTTTACTCCCCATAATTGTTTGTATGTGCTTTAACTTTCTTTTTTAACTCTTTCAAAAAAAAAATATTTTTGATCTTGTACTGAAGATATTTTGTTATCATATCAAACATGTATTACACCCAAATGTTTTACTTGCTTGTTGGTTTACCTTTGCAGTGGAGATGCCAAGTGTGCTACTAATGGCTGCAATGCGGAACATTCAGATTGTATGGTGCCTTCTGGACGCTTGTTATTTCTTCATGAAATTCTTAATTTCATACTATGAGAAAACTACTTAGCCTTTTAATTGAATGAGAACATGTTTTCTAAAAAATTATGCTTATAGGATGGAGTCATCTTATATTTTATGTATGTTAATACTCCGCAATGTTTGGACTGATCAAACTTGTTGAACTCAAGAGTTAAGGTAGAATCGTCTTTTGCTCGTGAAATCGTCTCATGAAGTTGGAGAGTTTATGTACTGAACAAATATGGCTATAAAATTATTATATACTATTATCATCAGATAAACTTATTCGGCATAAAAAATGTATGAACATCACTATTTTGATATTTTCTTTTTGAAATTAATTTTTAAAAACTAAGTTAAATAATTAAAATTTAAAATAATTTTATTTTATAAAATGAGAAGGTGTATAGACTCATTTAGATTCGTATAGAATCATATGAATTTCATGACTAGAATCTTAAAGTTTATGCTCCTATAAAGTTTTACACTGATTTGATTCGTTTTACTAACCTAGACTCATAAGAGTTTAAGAGTTCGACAAGCTTAGGACTGATTACTTTTAACTCGATTCATAGACATTTCATCAACATTTATCATTATCTATGGATCTAAGTATGTACTTGGATATCATATTGAAACTTTTAATTGGATGAGCTAACCATTTTTTCTTTAAATTTAAGTTTATATGAGAAAATCATCTTTGCTTATGTTAACACTTTTTTTTTGCTTTGCAGGCTAGACCAACCATTTATCAAGTGGTCAAAGACATGATTGAAAAGATGGGATATGAAGTGAGTTAACTTGAAGTACATTCAGTTTCTTTGAACTTCTCGTTCCTACGTAGCATTCCTACATTTCGTTTTCCTTTAAAATCCTGAAACATCAGAGACCACTTTAGTTTTGGGTGCTTAATTTATTAAAACCAAAATTGTATGTGCTTTTCGACTGCAATTTAAGGCACATTATATCCAATTTAAATAGTTTGAGCATTTATAATTCAAGTTTGAATTATTTCTAGAGATTATAATACCATCTTAATGAGTTTACCTTGTTTCAGGTTCAACTCGTTAGGGTCACCAAGAGAGTAAACGAGGCATATTTTGCTCAGTTGTATCTTGCTAAGGCAAATACCTTTTCCTTGGAGCTGATGTACATATTTGCTTTAGTATAAACAACCTAAATTGACCTAAACATTTCAATTCTCCAGGTGGGGAATGAAAGGGATGCCATAAGTTTTGATCTCCGGCCTTCAGATGCCATTAACATGGCTGTTCGGTGCAAGGTATGTTATGGATCGCAGTAAAGCTGGAAAATTGTGTTTCATGATTTTATGGAATAACGACAAATGAATATTTGGATAAATGTTTGTATATCATACTTAGGTAGTGATTTTAGTCTCATTAATAATTATGAAAATGTTTGGATTAAAGATTCCCCTGGGCCTACTTTTGCTTTATGCATATAACACATAATAAAACAAACTACGATACATAATGCTCTTTCTACAAGAGGAAGGTTTAATTGGAGCTTATGACCAGGAAAGTTAACACAGGTAAATGTTAATTTCTATTCAGCAAACTCGTGCTTTTCTATGTTGTATCTTTTGGATTACTATGGAACATCATTTTGATGTTTATAGAAAAAGAAGAATGGATCAACTGAAATATAGATACATCTGATGTGGGAGCTGAAATCAAGGATCTCTTGAGCCAGCATAGGCTGTGGGGCCTGCATAAATGAAAAAAGTAGCTGAAATATATAAAGAGTCCAAGAATATAAGAAGAACAATCTCTAGTGCCCTTTCTTGTAATTGGCTGATCTCTGAGCCCGCCAAGAGTTCATCGTTGTTAATTGTACTTTAGGCAAAATAAGAAGATAACATGAAAAAATTTCATCTTTTTATTGGTGCGTAAAACATTAATGGGAAGGTCCTGAGAGAGAAAACATTAGCTGATGTCTTAGAATCATGCATATACCGATTAGATTAGATGGGAGTGTAATGTGTACTATATTTCCTTGTGCATGAGACAATCTGTTGGAAGCTGTAACTTATTGATATGTGCAGTACCAACATGTGTGAGATGTTTTATATGGGTTAGAGGGACTGTATTAGAGTGCATCAGTGACCCTCTTTTCATATACTCATGAGTAGTGTTGAGATTACACAATTTTAGAGTTCATATGGATCTGGCATAAGTGGTCACTTCCTAAAAGGTTCCTTTTTATCTTCCAGACCTATTTCTGCACCTTTTCCTGGTTTGGCAACTGATTTCCCAAGTTTTATCAAGGTTCTTGCTGCACTACATTATCTCGTAAAGCCATCAGTTACTTATGTCTTTTAGCAGGAAAAGTTCTAGCAACTGAATGATCAATTATATGACCGATGGAGGTTTCTAGTGGTATCTGGAAATAATCATTTTCGACCTGCAATTATAAATTGGTTTTTAATTCATTTCAAAAAAAATATTTTGTAACTTGAAAAAACCTTGAGAAATTAATAGATTCCAGAAAGTTTGGTCGTTCCACTTGCCTGGTATGTTGGTGCTGTAAACTCACCAGGAGTGATAATGGTTGTTTCTAACTACTCTAACTTTGAGTTGTAGGTCCCTATTCTAGTTTGTAAATGCTCATCGTTCTATTAGTTCAATGATCATTCAACATCAATACATACTCGATCTTCCGTTGTGTTGTCTTCCAGTATTAATTTGCCATAGCTTTCATTGGTATATAGTTATGATCTTGAACAGCCTATTCATTGGTTTCTGGGATAAGTAACCCATGGCTGAACTTGCTAATTAATGCTTCTCGTCTATAAAAATTAGCGCTTCTGATGTCATTCTATATTTCAATGAAACAAAAACTAATTTTATTTCAATGTTCCAGTTCTAACGCATCTTAACAAAAACTAATTGTATTTCAATGTTCCAGTTCTAATGAATCTTACTGATGCAGGTCCCTATACAAGTCAATAAGCATCTTGCACATAGTGATGGAATGAGAGTGGTTGAACCCACCAAGCTGGTGGTGCAGGCTCCTCCGTCAGATGGAATGCTGTTCGCCGAACTTGATAGGTAAATGATGCCCGATGTTTATTTCTGTAATTGGTCTATTTATTTCAATTTTCGCAAAGCTGTTGCAGGACCTTCTATCCACATCCATTAGGGTCCTGTTCAACAACACACTCCCAAGATTTGTTGGATCTTTGGGTAGATCTTGCATGATGTCACCCACCTAGATTTACCGAATATTCCCAATCTTAGTGTGCTGAAGGTTTATGATGTTTTTTGCTGTCTGGAGATATTATGCTTCTATCCCCTGTTACCTTGTGTCTTTTCCTGCCATCTCGTACCAGGTTGTAACATTGACATTTTTCACTTTTTCTTAGATAATTGCCCAGTTATAATTTTCCACGAGATTTGTAGTCTCATCCATCCACTTTTATGTTTCCTGAGTTCATTGTGTTATTTTGCAGGCCTGATGGGCAGCCTTGCATTGAGGCAACAGAATTCAATTTGATTCGCAACATGCTGATAGCAGCGGTGGAGGAACGATATAAAGATGCTGGTAATATTTTCCTTTGGTTTTACTTCCATAAGGTTTTAGGATGTTCTTTTCATTGGATTTGATAATTTCTTTTCGGAAATACCAGAAACAATTTACTGAATATTGTTGTGGAATATAAGATAAAATAGTTATTTACTTAGACCAATTAAATGATCAGACCAATGTGTCCCCCTGATGTATCATATCATCTTGTTGCAGCTCAATGGAGAGACAAACTTTACCATTTAAGATCCAAGAGAAAGAACTGGGCTTGATGGGTAAGCAAGCATTGCCAAATACTCTGAAAATTTTCCACCCTCTTCATCCAGCGACTCAGACGGCATTTCTTTTTTTCTTTCATGCAGTGCGGCTTGCTGGGGGATGTACATAAAATGGACAAAAATGCCTTGACATTTTAAAAACAGTACATACATGTTAAATATGCGGTAGGTTAGGCGCAATCTGTTATATATCACTACTACATGTATAGATGGGAATGGTATGTTGGTGACATTTGCCGTTATATATATCACCATGGACCAAATTAATCTATAGCCACAGTGCTTGTGTCCATCTCTTCATTTCAGTTTTTTCTTGATTTCTCTTTTGGATCATGAACTGGGAATTTATTGCCCATTTCATTTTCCAATAGCTTTAATATGTTATTGGTCATTGTTGGATTAGTTACATGGTTATGTGAGACTGGCAAATACATGATGAAACACTGCTTAATTAACAGTTAGGGAGACAAATAAGTTTTTCTTGTGCCACCAGATTATGCACTTTCGGACTGTTGTTTTCTCCTTTTTGAAATGACAAAAAGTTTAAAAATTTAGTAAAATAAGATTTTTTAGTATTTATTAACAAAGTTTCTTTTATTAATATTATAATAATTTAGAGTTTTCTTTGTGGTTTGTGTTTGAGTTGTCAGATTCAAAATTATTTACCCTGATACCTCAAACTAATTTTGTTGGACAAAGTTTGAATAGGTTCAAAGTAACTCGATCCGTTGAGTTGATTGATAAAATTGATGGATTGGTTCAGCTCACCCAATATATTAGATTTGAGCTTTAGATTGCCTATTATTATTATTATTATTATTATTATTATTATTATTATTATTATTATTATTATTATTATTATTATTATTATTATTATTATTATTAT
>LTAE01010883.1:4300-16114 GCA_001647135.1 Pontederia paniculata
AGCTTGACCGCACTCTTCAACTGGAGAGTGGGCGTCCAGGAGGCTGAAGTGAATCAGCGGGCAACCAGAGCTCAGTTGAAGAGGGGTACTCATATCAAGATCGGGCAGCCATAGGTGGTGGCGGACGTCCGAAGGAACTTGACTGAGGGAGAAAGGCTTCGGCACTTGAAGTTGCGGACGCCCGGGGGTGAGCGGTGGATGACCGAAGCACCAGGCGGCAGTTCAAGTGGGGACTTCACCTAAGCAGTGATAGACCAATGCTGGAGCAGCGGACGACCAGAGAAGTAGGTGAAGGTACTGTACTTGCATTAATGGCTAGTTTTCTGAGAGAGAGAATTAGGTCTTTAGTGCAGAGTATATAATGTAATCCCAAGAGTCTTGGGAAAAAAATTTGGCAAAATACTAAGCGAGTGCTTTCAGTGATAGAAAGCCTTAGTTCCCCTTCTGTGATTCGAGTAAAGAATTCATGATAGAAGGGACCAAGAGTTCTTGAGAGATCTTTAAGAGGTTGTCTCCTTGTCCTCGTGCAAGAAAGGAGAAGTTTGTAAGGGAGCCTTCTCCCTTGAAGAAGGTGATAGTGATCTCTGGAGATCTCTAGTGCGAGAAGACTAGAGCGGGGACGTAGGCCTGGAGTTTGGCCGAACCTCGTCAACAAACGTTGTGTTTGTGTGCTTGTTTGTTTCCCTTGCTCTTTCTCTCACTCTATATGTTTTGATCTGGAATTTATATGCTTCCGCTAAGTGTAATCTAACTAATCTAGCTCAACTAAAGTAGCAAAAAATTTATACACCAATTCACCCCCCTCTTGGTGCCATCCAGATCCTACATAAATGTGTAGAGGCAATTGCAAGCTCTACCAATGACTCTAAGGTTGTGTTGAAATTTTTGAAAAAACACATTTTCACTAAGTTTGGTGTTCCAAGATCTATTGTTAGTGATGGAGGAAGTCACTTTTGTAACAACACTTAGATTATGTGCTTAAAAAGTATGGGGTCAAACATAAAGTCACCACACCATACCACCCTCAATCTAATGGCCAAATGGAGTTAGCTAATCGAGAGTTCAAACTCACTCTTGAGAAAATTGTAAACAAGTCCAAAAAAGATTGGTCACTGAAACTCGATGAAACTCTTTGGGCTTATCGAACAACGTTCAAAATCCCATTGGGTATGTCACCATATCGGTTGATCTTTGGCAAACCATGCCATTTACCTGTAGAACTAGAGCACAAGGCATATTGGGGAATTCGAGAGTTGAATATGGACTTGAAGAGAGCAAAAGCTAGGATATTGTTGCAATTGAGTGAACTAGAGGAACTTAGGATGGACACCGACGAAAATGCCAAGTTGTATAAAGAGAAAGTCAAGTATTGATATGATAAGTACATCTCTCGCAAAAAATTCAATATTGGGCAATAATTGTTGTTGTTCAATTCCAAACTGAAAGTATTCCCTGAAAAATTGAAATCTAGGTGGTCTGGTCCATTTCAAGTACTTTCAAATGGAGCGATTGAAATTTCGAGTGAAACTCCAGGAAGCGTAGTGGTAAACGGGCAAAGATTGAAGCCATACATATTGAATGAATATTTTGAGCGAACTGTAGTAACACTTGATGAACCAAAGGCGTAAAGGAAGTTGAACATAGGATCGAGCCAACGACATTAAACAAAAGCGCTTTTTGGGAGGCAACCCACTTTCTTTGTTTTGATGCACTTTTACTTTTGTTCATAACTCATGTGAGTGAATAAAATAATTTGCTATTGTCTTCTTTTTATGTTCTA
This sequence comes from Pontederia paniculata, assembly GCA_001647135.1. Lineage (NCBI taxonomy): Eukaryota > Viridiplantae > Streptophyta > Magnoliopsida > Commelinales > Pontederiaceae > Pontederia > Pontederia paniculata. Next base: position 6,081 of record LTAE01010883.1, read on the forward strand.
ACTTGTACACAGTAGTCAAGAAAGAAAAAAATCAGCAAATCGGTGAAAATCGGCAATAATATGGTTGGGGTAGTACAATTTGATACGACCGTATTGAATAAGAGCTCAACTGTATAAATGAATTCGGCCATATGGTGATTTGCGAAGACATTTTGGGCCGACCGTACAAATTTGTATGGCCGTATCGAGCAACAAACGAAAATGCAAGTTCAGAGCAAAGATATTTTGCCCCGACCATATTCTTTCAGTACGACCGTATTCCCCCGAGCGAAGGTATTTTTCCCCGACCGTACAAACCGATATGGACATATCGGGACAACACCAGAGTCAAGTGATTTTGTACCCTAACTTTTTCATTTCATCCTCTTTCATGTTTTCTCCACTTTGCTACTTCTCTCTTCTTATTTTTCGCCTAGATTCACCATCGAGACAACTTTGGAAGAGATCGAAGTCCTCCTGCACAAAAAGCATCTCCAAAAGCTTTGGATCCATGCTAGGGCATCACTTGGGAAGACGAACTACTCACCCATGTGAGAAAGGAAGAAACCTTGGGCACCCTAGGTTAAAATCTAGTGATCTTCAAGCTCTATTTCAGGAAACCAAGAGGTCATTCAAGAGAAGTGAGAAGAAGAAGAAGATCTAGAGAGAAGAGAAGAAGAAAAAGGGGGTTGAAGAAGGGATTAAGGAATCATCATCAAAGGTTCTTCCGAAATTTCTTTCCCTTCACTTGTTGTGGATTTCAACTATTTTTGCAAAGAGTTTTTGGTGTTGGAGTTTTAAAGGGAAGAAGGAAATTAAGGCATCAACTTGCACAAGAAGGAAGTTGAAGCGCACGCCAAATGTTTGAGTTTTTGTCACAAAGAACCCAGTTTCAGTTTTTCAAGGAGAAATGGTATTCAAAAGAAAAGCATCTACCGTTGGGCCAAGTGGAAGTCAAAGAGGCCGATCAAATAGAGATTCAAATGAATATGGTATTGAATTCCGCGATGATGCTCAAAGGAAGTTGTTTGAAGTGTTAGCAAAAAGGTAAATTGCTAACACTCGTTATATGTATGACCAAACAACGAAAATACCGGGTTTGGACAGAGATGTGTATTATACGATCGACAATATCGGATGGCGAGGATTCATGACTATGCGATGGCCAACTTACAAGAACACAATGATGCATGCATTTTACAATATATTTTAGGGTTTGCATTAGGCATTATTCTGAGTCCTTTTCACATTGCATGCATCTATTTTCTATTTTATTTGATCTATTCTTCAAAGTCCAAAATCTACTCTTGTTTGATGTATTTTGTCAGAAATCACATAGAAAGGTGGAAGAAGAATCATAATCATCAAAATATCAAAAATAGACTTGCTCGGGAGAAAGAAATCAACATCCTGGATCCATCACGAGCCGTTGCCACACGTTACGGGCTATGATGCATCAGTATTAGCAGCAGTGAAGTCCATAATGAGCAATGAAGATCGAATTACGACTCTGCCCGAAGCGGTGCAACATCCAACTCATTTACGGGCCGTGACGTAGAGTCACGGGCCGTTATGAAGGATATAATGACCGCAACGCACATATCATGACCACTTGCCGAGAGCCTACAACCTCAAACTAGATCCATCAAGGGCCGTGACACTCTGTTACGGGTCGTGAAGGGTCATATCATAGATCGTCAGTCGATATCACAGCGTCGATAGCAGCAGCAGTTTGCGAGTCCAAAATAATTATGGGCCGTGATGCGTTGTTACGGGCCGTAAGATATGAAGAATCTAAGAGCAGAACCTATTCAGAGCCCGAGTTACTGGTCGTGATATTTCATCACGGGCCATGATGTTCCAAGGAACAATGAAGACACCTATATTTAAGGGCTGTGACATCTTGTCACGGTCCGTGATGAAGGTACACAGTTTGATATTTTCGAGATTCCAAGATGATTTAAAAGGAGAAGAAACCCTTGGTATAAAAGACTTCGTCTGCAACCAAGAGGATGATCTAAAAGAAATTTTGGAATCTTGGAGGCTCACATCTCATATCATATTTCAAATTCTATCCAGAGATCTAGGATGCTAGGGTGATGCAAAGGAGAAGAGCACAAGAGAACAAAGACTAATTCGAAGGGCTGCTGAGGAGGTAGATCATCATCCGTTAAGGAGTTGTTCATCGTCTTCTTGTCATCCAGAGGAGTATCTCTTGTTCCATACTTGTTGGGACGAATTTATTCTGTAATTTGATAGTTTATTCTGAATATTTTGTGTTAGTTTATGTTTTGAGACAATTGCTACTGCAGAATTTATATAGCATTCAAGACTTTTAGTTGAATTGATTCTTCATGAACATGATTGCTGAGTGCATTGTTTTTCTTCGGTTTTGATTGAATTAATTAGTTGACTATTGACATGTCCTCTGTTAGTTCATAAATTCTATAGAACTGATTACTTACTTTTTAGTCGAAGCAATTCGTGTCCTGCGATTCTGACCCGTTTAAGGGCGTTGTCATTTGTGGTCTGTTAGGTCAACTCGTTAAGGGTGATTTAATAGTCTAGGAAAATAATTTACTGCATCTTGTGTCATCTTCCTAAAGATAGACCCGTTAAGGGGTATATTCTTGGATTGTTTGATGCAAGATAGTTGAGTTACTCGTTAAGAAAATTTATAACTTAGGTTTGCCTAACCATCTGAAGATTCAATATTGAATTTTCTCTCATATTCAATTGTTGTGTAAGATTTTGAGTACCATCTTGAGTTTAGTACTATCCAGCCCCTAGTTATCATCGCTATATTATTATTATTTATATTTATATAGTATTAGTTTTCTGAAACATCCATCCTGAAATCAATATTATCTCCTACTAGCCCAGAATTCTGATTAGGTAGTTATATAATTCCTCGTGGGATCCGCAACTCTACTCTCACTTTATTACTTGTTCGATTAGTGTACTTGCTACCATCCGATTTGCCTATGTCAGCATTTTTCGCATCAAACAACATTAGAGTTCTTGAGTTCCTTGGATGTGCAGATAAAGAACAATGATTTAAATTATTTGGGCATGATAACTTTTCGACTATTAAAAAATGAGCACAATATGACATTGAGAGAATTTAATGAAGTGTACAATCTCCGCTCCAATGGATGGTGAACCCCACATGCTATATTAGACATACATACATGTGGACGAAAATCACTCATGGCAACTCTTCACTCTCATCTCATCACAAGGCAACTCATGTTCGAAATTCAGTATTCAGGTACTTATAAAGGGTGACGACATGCACTGTATTTGGGCGAACTATTCCTGATTTGGGCTATGTTGAACAAGGAGAACGTTAATACATGGGCGTTCATGATTAAACACATGTTCAAAATGGCTCATAAAGAAAAAAGTAAAATTGTATTCGGCAGGCTGATAACTCCTATTGCCTTGACACTTGGATACGATGTGGAGGGTCTAGAGATGGGCGAAGGAAGTGATCATATTAATATTGATACATGTGTCAATATTAAAATGATCATCAAAATTGGTGACTTCTATCACTTGAGGTTCCGAGATGAGCAATACACACACCCTCTTCCGGATTATGATAAAGTTGCAGTGACAAATAGAGTGAACTGGATATTCGACACGACAGGGCTTAAACAATGAAGACCCAAAATCGAGGATGACGAAGATGAGGAAGATGAGGATGAGGAACCTTTGATCCTTGCACTTGGAGAGACAGGTCACCTGAGGTTGCACAAGATCAAGAACACCATATGCCGGATATCCCTAGTCAAGAGTAGCCCTTTACACATTCTAGTACTTCTTCATTTGGCGGAGGCACATTTGAGGGATGTAAAGAATTTCAAGCACAAATGCAGCAGATGTTCCAAAACCAACAAACTTATCATGAACAACAACTCCTATGACAAGTTGACATCACATAACGAATGCAAATAAGTCAAAAACACATAGGTGAACTACAAGAGACAGTTGCTGAAATTAGGGAGACTCAGTTGAGCATGCAAAGGTAACAAGACACAATGTATGGCATCTGTGAGAGAGTGAACGCTTGACACATCTAGAACAACCACTATACAACATACCCGCCATTAGAATTTCCTCCGCCAAGCGGCGGAGATGAATGAGCTCGTAAGCGATCCTCTTCCCCTACCTTAAATTTCTTTTGCATTGAGGACATTGCTAGGTTTAGGTTTGGGGTGAGTCTAGTGCAGTAGGAGTAGTTAGAGGTTAATTTTTATCTTGTATCTAAGTAACTAATGAGAAATGTATGCCTGATCTAGTCGATTGTCGATAAGATGTCCTATATATGCATGAATCCTTACATCATAAGTAACATGTATACAAGAGGTCAAATTGCAAAATACCAGGAATGAAAATTTTTGAACTTAAAAATCTTATGAGTTTTTACCTTATTCAGAATGCGAACTTTTTACATGTTCATGAAAGAAAAGAAGGTTTGGGACCAACGTCATAGATTTAATATTTTGTTTACTTGTGTATGAAAGTAACCCCAAGGAAGCTAGATTGGGGATGGTCAATTAAAAGTGCAAGTTAGGCTCACAAGAGAGAGAAAGAGGAAGATCCACTGAGCAAAGCTCGTGGCAGGGTACCTATGCCCTCAGTCACAAGAGTTCACCATGAAAGCATTGCAAAAAGAGAGGAAAATAAGTGAAAAAAAGAGAAGTCAAATAACTACTCCAATGATTTCGATGGCAAAGAATAAAGGCAATCGGAATTATAAGTATGCAAAGCACCTCACAGACCCAACCGTGTAACCCAAGGCGAAAGGCTTGGATTGTGTCGTGGGGAAGTCAAATCATGCATAATATTTTCTTGCTTGCATTAAAATTAAAATAAAAGTACCTCTCTTGTGTGTTGAAACTTCATTTCAGTCATTAGTGATTTCATCCTTGTCTAGAGTTTTCGAGGAAACTAGAAATGCATTAGGGACACTCAACTTATATTAGTGATATGAAAACCAATCCTTTGGATCAATTGTGATATATGTAAAGAATCTGCAGCAAGATGAGTGAACTCTCCTTTTGATGTTATATACTTCGACATTTCCGATATTTGGAACTACATATTGCTATGTAATGCTTATGACTTGTTATTTATGGTGTAAGGATTGTTTGACAATTGAAAGTTTGCTTGAGGACAAGCAAGAAGTCGGTTTGGGAGAATTTGATAAGTGAATAAAATGAACACCAATAAACTTCGATTGAGAGCAAAGTCATGCTTATTCTTCAAAGATTTACACAAAATTGTATTGGTTTTGAAAAGAGTAGATGAGTACAAGAAAATGGCAAAAATTCTAGATTCTAGAAACAATACGGTCGCCCCAACTTGAGCAATACTATCATACAACCATGAAGAAAGCAAATCAATGGCGAGAAAATCTGGCAGTCCATACAAGAGAATATGCCCGTATTGCTGCGTGACCGAACAATTTTGTATGGCCGTATTGGGCTGGAGTCCACACGGTGAGAAGATTTCAATACGGCCTTACAAAATATTTCGAGCCACCAGTACTGAAACCTCTAAAAGTCATTTTTGAGTATTTTTAGTGCGCAATTCGGTAATTTGTAAGGGGAAAATGTGTGGGGATTTCAAAAGTATAAAATGAGAGAAATCAGGACATTTAAGGGGGAGAAACAAAGAAAAGCGATATTAGACAAGGGATATATCGAGATTTTGCAAACTCAAAGACAAAAATTTCTATAATTTCTGAACTTCTACTCATTATTCTATTTTCGAATCTGATGAACATATTTTTCATATTGGAATTGATGTTATTATCATTCATGACGCGTGGCTAAATCCCTTGTGTTCTAGGGTTGATAACATTTGGGGATTTTTGTTGATTTTTGCTTGAGATTCATTTGTGATGCATGAATTTCATTTGACAATCCTTCTTTTTTAAATCTGAATGTGATTAGCTATCCGTTTAGATCACTCTAAGTCAATTTATGTTGAAAATCATCTGATTGACTTGTAAACTTGCTTAATGATCTATAAATTTTGCCCTAGAAATAGGCTTCTTTTTTAGAAATTCATTGTCGTGTGTGTTGTATGAAGTTGATTCTATTGTGTTTGATGTGGAAATGTTTGCACATGGAATTATCTATGATGTATGATCTTGAAAAAGAGATACATGAAAAGTTATGAATGATACTTGATCATATATTATAATATTTTAGAAATCATGCGAAAATCTTCAAATTGATTCAACCCTGGAACATTTTATTCATTCTGAGAAACTTTTGTCAAGATAGAATTCTATCTAGTCGTTATAGTGTAGATCACTTTCTTCATCGCAAGGTTAAATTTTCATCTCACCGATAACCCTAGTTTAGATAATAATAAAAACATCAAAAATTTAATATTTGACCTCTCTCCTGGGTTCAATCTTTTTATTACTATATAGGATTTTGTATACTTGCATAATTACTAGCAGATGGCATGGTAGAAGGCAAGCAGAAGCAGTGTCGTTATAATACAAGGCCATCAACAACGGAGGTGTCATGGCAAAAAATGAGCAGCAACAGTGATGTGTTAGATTCACAACAGTTATGTTGTGATGAGATCTCACATGGGCGGCCGTCGGGATGAAGATCAGCAACAACAGCTCTGTCTGAAGGGGTTGTCGATTTGTTGGCAAGAACAAGGTAGCTTCAGGTGGCAGTAGCTATTGCGCAACTTTGGGGGTGGTGCAATGGCGAGTGATGAGGATGGTAGTGGAGGTGGCTGAGGTAGTGCGGCTTTGAGAGTAGTCTGTTTTGCAGCAACATTGATGAAGAGGGGATGACCAATAGGGCGAGGTACTGTGGCAAAATTACTATAGTGCCAGTGGGTAATGTGATGGCTGATGATGGCATTTTATAAGTTATGGCTTGCGGAGACAATTGTCTGATGAAGATCAAAGATTGATTTTCTATGATTCCAACTAATGGAGACTAGAATCTACTTAGAAAAAAATATGCTATTACAAAATATTCATAAATCAAGTCTGAGTTCAAAAGGAACCATACAAGAGTATTTATAGAGTTCTAACACCACATGACTAGACAAACCTGATATAAGACAATCTAATTAAAAGGAATTCGACACAAGGAAACCCCTAAGGACTCATAATTAAACTAAATAGACTAAAGGGCAAAAGACCCACAAATAAAGAATAATGACTAAGGAATAACACCGCTAATACCATTTTTGTTTACATCTGGAAGTTTATATGGAGCTTTCACCATATTTAAAGCTTTAGGGGAGACCGAAGGGAATGCTTGTAAACTTATATAATCTTTGTATGAATTGATATTCTTATCTCAACAGGTTATGTTCAAAACAAAAATGATTATACCATCTTTACCAAGAGAGGAGTTTTTTTGTGCTTTTATAGGTGTACGTAGATGATATCATAAACATTGGAAATAGTGAAAGGCTCATTTAAAGCACTAAGAATATTTCACATGCTAAATTGAAGATAAAGGACTCGGGTTAAATCAGATATTTCCTTGAAATGGAAGTGATGAGATCTTGAAGAGATATAGTTCTTACTCGAAGAAAATATGTCTTTACTCAACTCACTGACTTGTAGGATCAGGATGGCACCAAGAGAGGGGGGGTGAATTGGTGTATTAAAAACTTTCTTCACTCGAATCTCAAAAGGGGAAGTAAGGCTATCTATCGCTCAATGCTCTCACTGAATATATTGCCAAAGTTATTTCCTAAGACTCTTGGGGTTACATTATATACTCTACACTAACCACCAAATTCTCTCACTCAAAAAAACTAGCCGTTAATGCAAGTATAGTACCTTCACCTACCCCTCGGTCGTCCGCTGCTCCTGCCTCGATCGACCGCTGCTCTGATGAAGTATCCACTTGAACTGCCGCCTAGTGCTTCGGTCGTCCACCGCTCACCCCCGGGCGTCCGCAGCTTCAAGTGCCGAAGCCTTTCTCCCTCAGTCAAGTTCCTTCGGTCCTCCACCACCACCTGTGGCCGCCCGATCTTGACGTGAGTACCTCTCTTCAACTGATCTCTGGTCGCCCGTTGATTTCACTTCAGCTTCCTGGACGTCCACTCTCCAGTTGAAGAGTGCAGTCAAGCTCCTTCGATCGTCGGTTGACCGAACTTGACCTCCTCTAGCTTCCACTCATCTCTGGTCGTCCTCTGACTGCTCTTCAGCTTCCTGGACGTCCACTCTCGAGTGAAGCCATTTTCCAAGCTCCTTCGGCCGTCTGCCACCACCTGTGGCCGATCGATCTTGACCTTGTTCCACCATCCTCAACTGCTCTNAGCTCAACAAGTTCATCAGTACAAACTAAGTTCTCTTACAAATTTGTGATCATCAAAACACTCTCGGGATCCTAGATTCAATAGTAGAGGGAGGGGGTATCGCCCCCTCCATCTTTCTTCTTCAAGAGGTGGATGGAGGCCAGCAAGTAATTATTTTTTTAAAGAAAATAGCGACCACTAGGTTTTTATCTTTAAACTATCACAAAATCCATTGTTATTAACGATAGTTTTTTCTTCGTTAGTGCCATTGCTAATCCATCATAACTATTTAAAAATAAATAAATTCGGTCATTTTTGCTTGTCGCTACTTCGTCACTAAGTTGTCGCTCTTAGCGACGATTGGCGAAGAAATATCTATCGCTAAAGGCCATTATTCTTTAACGTAGAACTTGAAATTAATCTTCTACTATCGATTAAAGGGACTTATTTTGTTACAAAATCTAAATTGAAGGACAAATTTTTTACAAAGTGAGGTTGAAGGACAAATATGAAATTGAGCCATAGTTAAGGGACCAATGACGAAAATTACTCAAGAAAATAAAGATTTTTGGATACATGTGCTTGCTTTGTGATATGTAAGCATGGATGCCTTAAGCCACTAAATGATTTTATATAATTGCAAGATTATTATTACAATGATTTACTTCAACACTCTACACATACATATATATTATTGTCTATTCATGATTAATTAATATGTTTCTTAAGTAAACTCCATAAAACTTATTTAATAATTACTAAATTTGAGAATCACTTTTTAACATTTTAATAATGATTAATATGGTTATTTGATTTATCTAAATTATTAAATTAATAAGTTTCTAATAATTAAAGGAAAGGATTTATGAAACAATTAATAGAAATGTGTGAGTAGTGTAAAAAAAACTTGTAAATGCTTGTCTTATAATCGTTGATATAATCTGAATGAATCTTTGGTTAAGTTCTTCATATTATTCATTGGATTCAGACAAAGACAACCCCACGAGGTATAGCGATGTCGAGGTGAGTGGATTTACCACAATAGCACTAGGAATGCTCTCATAGCTAGCTAATCATGATCTTACATTAAGGTAAGACATGCTTTTCGAATGGATTTTTACAGTCATATGATTGTCTAGCATCATATGAAATAAATGTGTGTATGCCATTCTTCATTTCTTAAGTTATGCTAAGATTCATGCAAGTACTTTCCCCTCCTTTTTACAGATTTCATGAATTCTTTTATGATATTCATTTTGGATTCTTGAGATCTCTGAGATTTGATCAATTTTCTGGATTCAAATCTTATGTTAGATGATGAGGTAAAATCGTGTCTGTCAAAATGAAGGTGGTATCAGGTTTTCTGGACCTGGGGGCACCTAGACAGAAAAAATAGGATATCAAAAAGTTTTAAAAATAAACCTAAACACACATCTCCAACTGCAAGTATATGGTTATCCTTGTAGTATTTTAGGGTCTAATCCATAGGGAAATCAGAAATTCACAATTCAATAACTCTATTCTACCACGAACCGAAATCAAGAAGAAATATCTTTGTGCAGAAAATTAGATGAACTAAAACTAAAATCTGAAAAGAAAAGTAAACTAATATTTTTGGTATTTTAGATATTTAGATAAACAGGAAGAGAATCAATATAAAGCAAGATCGAAGCACTCAAATAGAGAAAACAACTGAGATATGGGAATCATTTCGAATCCTATTTGCTAATGAACATTGTGAAACTCAAATAATG
>LTAE01010884.1:1584-16114 GCA_001647135.1 Pontederia paniculata
ATTATTATTATTATTATTATTATTATTATTATTATTATTATTATTATTATTATTATTATTATTATTATTATTATTATTATTATTATTTATGAAGATATAATAATAATTTCTAATGTAAAATATCAAAGTAGTATTAAATTATCAAAACATATTTTATAACAAAAAAACCTTAAATAAAATATATGTTAATTTAATCAAATAAAATATAAATAATAAAAATAAACTATTTAAAAGAGAAAAATACGATTGTGAATAATTTGGAATATGTGCAACTTTTGGAGAATAGAAAAATAACTATATAGTGTCAATAATAAAAAGTTGAAGGGTAAAAGAGATAAAAGATTGACATTAAAATTTTTGGAGTGACAATAAGGGCACCCTTTAGATAAAATAATTGAAATATTTTGTTCTGATTGCATCGTATTATTCACTTTTAGGGTTGTTGAATAGAGGTACTTAAAAAATTGACTGAGCTTAGTAAGAAACTTTCATATTTTATTTGACAACGACAAAACTACAATTGGAAACAAACTCTCTGTGAATACATGATAATGAGGACTCTTCATTCTAGACTAGAGCAATTCATTCATGCCTACACATCTAAACAAGTGTGAAGCATAATCAATATGCACTTTTAAATCTTGCACCCATAGACAAAATACTTGTCTTCTATTCTCATAAAGATATAATTTATTATTGATTCACTACCTTATCATTTGGTAAATTAATGATGTGTAATTTTTATGTCGATAAATTCTTTCAAATCCATTCTTACTTTTATGTTATCTTCTGTCTTACTTGTAACATCCATAACAATGTTAAATATATTGTCGAAGACATTTTTCTCGATGTACATAACATCCAAATTATGTCATATTAAGTTTTCCTTTCAATATGGTAAGTTTCAAAATATACTTTGATTAATTTAATTATGAGAAATATCATATCCATGATGTCTAAGGACATTATTTTAAATGACCTTTAAAAAATAATTAACAACATCACTTAATTTACATTCAAAAAATTTTGGTGGAGACAAATCTTGAATTAATTTTTGCTTCTGGAATATATTTTATTTTTTCGATAAGTATATTAAGTAAGTAAGAGTTGTTTATCACAATCGAACCAAGAATTCTTTCCTTAATATTTTTAAGTAAAAATCTTTGAATCATGCATATAATATGAACATGCTAATTTACTTGTGATCATCCATCTAAATAATATTTCATATACAGAAAAAATATTATTTGTCTATATTAACACACTTTCATTGTTAAATTTTGTTTGATTAACATACTATATATCAAAACATTATTCAACAAAGCTTCAAGTTCATCAATTAATAGTTGCAAATATGGGTATCTATCTTATGTTTGGAATTGTGAGGACCAGGAATGATGCAAGTAAAAACATATACGAAATAGTCATACATACTATGGGAGGTAAATTATATAGAGTAACTATCACTAACCGAGACCATGAATGCTTATATGTGGTAAAATTGTCTGCACACAAGCCAAGCCTCATGATTCTACAAATATTAGCGAAATCAAGATGCATTCAACCAAAATATTTCCATGGCTCACCATCATATGGATTTATAGTAATATGCTCGACATGTCATGTCGTTTGTGAAGCTAAACTCACAAAAGTATATAATCTTTTAACTCTTAAATAATAGGCAAATAATGCATCATTTTTAGAGGAATTTCATTTCTATTTTTACCCTTAATATTTGAATATATGTACATATCAACAATACAAAATTTTCATTGCTTCAAATTAATGTCTTCATAAAACAACATGCATCTTTTTAGATGACAACCGATGCAAAAATCAAATTTAAAAACTAATCTTTTGTTTTAAAATAATTCAACAAAATTTGTGCGCCTACGGTGTCACCTTCTTTAATATTTCTATAATGGCATTAAAGCATGCATATTATATATTATGATCAAATTTGAGGCTTAATATCTTAACATCTTATATGATAATTCAGAATGAGTTTCACAACTCGATCATAAAGATTGACTTCAAGCATTTAGTAGTTCATAAAATTATTTTGGTTCTGGTTGTGATGACTCTTCCTAAACTCTAACAACATCATATTAAACTAAAATTTGATATCTATGAATCACATCATCTTCTCACGAAGATTGATTAAGTGGATCTTCATTACTATAAAAAATGAGTTTTTCTTCTCCAAGTTCGATCCAATACTAATAATTCTATTTAAAACCCTTTTCATATAGATGGACTTTTTAACAATTTCTATTGTCTAAAATTTTGTACTGTAATATTTTAGATATGGACATATAATTATTGCTTCTTGAAAACATTGAGACAATTGACAAACAAAATATATGTAACATTCAACTACATTTATAGTTTTTTGCATAAGTTCTCTACACCGAGTATTAGTTCTACTATGCATCCACCAACAAATTTTCGAAGAAAATATTTGTCTATAATCAATTAATTATATATGAAACCTTATAAATTTATAATTAACACATATAAAACATGAAACTAATACAAATAATTAAATGAACTAAAATTTTATATCTAAAATAAATGAATTGGTAATTAAAAAAATTGCGCACATATGATTCACAAGTAAAAATTGTTTTGGACCGGTTCGCTCTACGCATGTAGGGGCGATCGTGCCCTTGTGAATAACTAAAATATAAATAAAGTACATTGATTAAGAATTTACTTAATAATCCAAACAATTAAAGTACTATGAATGTCAACTTTGATCCATTTTATAATGAATTAAATGTTATATTTGTAAATATTTTATTTAATTCAATAGTTGTAACTACTAATATAATTGTTTGCCGTTAAAGACTAATCACTAACTAAAAACTCTTCAAACTATCATGCATGCCAAAAAATAGACTTTATACGTTAGTATTAGGAAATTACTACTAGTGATTTATTCACTCGATTATGAAATTTAAAATAAACAATATAGGATAACCCCAAGTTCAAACGAGTTTATTATTGGAAGAGGACGATGATGTTAATTTTGTTTATCGAAAAAGGCAGTAAGATACCTCCTTTTTGAAAGAAAAAAATAATAATTATGTATAATTCTTTGCTTGTTAGACTCAAAATGATTAATTCATCTGATTATCAAATTTGAATTCTACTTCAGAGATCAAGTTCATGAGAGTTCAATGGATGAGAATGAGAGAGAGAGAGAGAGAGAGAGTCAGATGTTCATTTTGTCCATGAAAAAATACAATAAGATGTCTCATTTTTGAAAAAAAAATAGTTGTCCCAATTCTCAAGAAAGAGAAAGAAAAAGTTTGATGTTCATTTTGTAATGCCCCCAAAAGCACATCTCGTCACCTAGCGAACTGCCCTTTCGAAGGCGCTATGATGTTACTTTTTTTTACTTTCCATTGACCACTTGACATGAACACATCCGATAAAAATCAATATTTTATCTAAAACATCCTTTCAAACTAACGAAACAAAAACTCTAGTACATCAATTCCAAGAGAAAACTAATATCAACTACTAAATTCAAATAAAACACTAATTAATCACAATTCATTTTCCTCTCTATTGCATGCTCATCAAGACTTAACCAGGATCCTATTCCATATACACAACAGACCATCACGAACATCATCATTATCACTAGCGCCATCAACACTTACTAAGTGTCTAGTTACTTGCAGAATGGAATTTGCAAGGGAGAAACCTTCTGTGAGTTGTGATGCCCAATGTAAAGATCATATAAGAATTGCAATAATCAAGAATTAACATATAACCCAAACAAATCCCTTTTGCCTTTAACATAAACAATAATAATGACATGTAGGTAATACATTCTTATCAATTATTTACATCTTTCATAATTGTGATAGTGGCAAGAACATCAGTACATTCATATCTCATGGTGTTCATTGTCTCAGTATATTCAAACCTAGTTCATTATCATATTCATGATTCTTCTTTATTTATCTTATCTTAGAGCATCTTTTAATTCAATAAAAAATGATCAATTACTAGTGCAAAAAGATCCAGGTAAGTCCCCACATCAGTATGGCTAGCTAGGCCACGAGGTCTCTCTTTGACACAAATAAAATCTCTTTTGAATAGTAGTCCACAAGGGACTTAGTGATTCTCGAAGGAAATCAATTCACAATAGGGATAATTCTCTTAATTCGTTGGGGTCATCCTCTTCAGCATAAATTCAATCACAAATATTAATATCTTTTAATTCTTAATACCTTCTATTCTAGGTTTACATGAAAGTCTATTAGTCATATCTCAATCAAGTTCATCATCCAACCGGAAATATGACCCATATCAATGGTGACATGACCAGTTTGTCGATCGAACATGGCCAATTTCACGTTGGTGTATACCATTTTTTAGTGGAGACATAGACCGAGTATAGGGTGATGTGGTCCATGTTGTCTCCACGGTTTCCGCTATCATCTTCGTTTGGGGAAAACACGGGTTGCGTCAGCGCTCGACACCATCCATTTTCTTGTTGTTACTATAGGAGTCCCTCGAATGCAGATCAGTCCATGAGGCACGCACATCATTTTGTCCAGGGTGGATTGTTTCAGTCGGAGTGTCTTGTGTCAAGGGTTTTTTACAAAGTCGTCCTTTCGGAGACATGGACTGTGTCAAATAGACACGCGGTTCATTTTCGATCAGAGGATGCAACATATGTCGGAGGTCGACATGTTCCGTCCTCGACGTGTTTCACGTAGGCACTTGAAGGTGCGGGCCGTGTTATGGAGAATGTGATCTGTGTTCGAGCGGTGTTCTTCACCTTTAAAATATTATTTTAAGGATAACTTTAATCTAAAAATCCTTAGAATTATTCAAGACAACTGATGTGCCGCCCGAATTCTATTTAGAATAGAATTTAAATTAAAATTAAAATAATTAGAGGTAATTAGGTAATTAACCAACCCTAATCCCCTATAAATAAGACCAAACCTCATAATTTCTCTCCCTCTTCCTTTTGCCCTAGACGTCTCTTCTTCCCTTGAGTTTCTCTCTAGGTTGCACAACTAAGGTAAGACATGATCTTCTCTAAGGTTTATTATTATTTTCATCTCCTCATTGCTTGAGGAATTGTGCCAGAGGAAAGAGGACATATGGGGAGTGCGGGACAACAACAAGAAGAGGACGAACGACAAGGTTTGAAAGACGAATCACACGAGAGGCGAGGTATGTAGGAGGATCCTTAGGAATCTGCCATGAAACTCAACTTTATGATTGAGAAATATGATTTTTTATTTTATGATGATGATGGATGATCCCTACATGTTTTCTGAATGTTTTATTGATGTTTTTGTTGAGATATGTATCTTAGATCGTCAGCTTTTCTATGAGGCCAAAGGAGAGTGTTTTCGCACAGGAAAACATGGACCGTGTTCTCTGACGCGGATCGCACCCAGTGGAGAGTCCTTTTTGGTACATGACGAAGAACCCTAGCCGTGTTCGCCGACATGGATAGCGCCTTGGCAGCGCGTCCTTCCTCCTATGTAACGACGAAACTCTAATTCGTTTCCGTTGTCGCGCTGGAGGGCAACATGGACCGTGCCATACAACACGGACCATATCAGGCCTCCTACACGAATAAGATGCCCTTATCAGATTCGGGTTAGACACTGCCAAAACGCACATCCACGGACCTAGCACAGGTCATGTTCTTTGGGATGCGGTCTACGCTAGAAACGATGTGGCACACAGGAATCCTACAAGGAACCCGGACTTTGTTCACCTGATCACGGGTCGTGTTTGCGTAACCACACTCGGACCATGTTTGTCGACGCGGTCTATGCGGTAAGATTATCCTACAGAGTTCTTCTTTGTATGTGATTTGTATGATTTCTAATCCTGATGATGATACATACACTATAAGGCATTTATAACAATTAAAGATAAAAGATGTAATTGGTGGGACTCCATGTACTGATTGCAAAATCGGGAGAAAAAGGAGGATGATGAGGGGGACAAGGGGTGTGGCCGCAAGCAAAACGGTGGAACCCCGGGCCCGTGACTCCAAATCACTACGTGACTACTGTTCCAGTTGCATGGTCCTCTCTCATACCTCTGCAATGAATCTGCTCGTTATCTTGTACAACCACTGATGTCATGCATCATGAAAGTACAAAAAGCTCCCTTAATTAAAAAAAGAGCTCTTCACTTTATGATGATGGATGATGATGATGATATTAACATGAATGAAAGATATTGATGATGCTTAAGAATAATGTTTTCATGTCTTTTATGCTATTACTTTCAAACATGATTTATTATTTTGTTTTTATTCCTATTTGAGCCTTACATACTGGGCATAAGCTCATGAGAGGTTCGCCTTTCTTGTATCTAGACCCTGCATGGAATTAGGTACTTTGTATGATGATGGTGGTGTGTACGTGCGGTGCTCATGATAGTCTACAATTGACATGTTCCTTTTGGTCTTAGGTTGATTATGTAGTAGGATGCTATCGACTTGTGCCTTCAAACTCATTTATTTATGTTGAGTCTTTAGTACTACTATGATGTTATGTCAGATTGCCTAGACCTTTATGTTGGATCATGTTAGCATTTTTGTTTTATTATAAAAAGACTTTTAGTATTTTTTCTTCGCTGATCTGGCTCGGTTATTGACTGAAAAGTCAAGAGTCAAGTCAATGATGTTATGATGAGTAGTGTCGTCTAGAAATCTCTTGGACACGTGTTCAAGTTGAACTTTTGGGGGCATTACATTTAGGTATCAGATCCTAACGTTAGGAATCATTTGGCTTCCTTATGATATAGGATGTTAAGTTTATGTGCAATTGTCATGAGCAGTCATCATGCCATCAAGTAAGTATTCAAACCAATTAATTTTTATGAAGATGATGTAGGCTAATGACACCATGGGTTAATGAAATTGCAGATGACTGGTGCTAGGGGTTCTAGCCAAGAGGGAAATCAGGTTGGTGCAATGCATGACGGACCACTCAGGATCAACAACCTATTGTGAACTCCAAGGATACCATCCAGCAGTTCCTCAAGTTGCACCCTCCTGAATTCAATGGTACATACAACTTCGAATGTGCTGAGAAGTGGATCCAGAAGATTGAAGAGACATTTTAGAAAATGGAATGTGTTGAATCAAGGAAGATCGTTTGTGTTGTCAACCGCTTGATAGAGGATGCCAAGGACTGGTGGGATACCATCAAGATCACCAAGTTTGTTGATAAGAAGATTGTCACTTGGAAGGAGTTCAAAGAGGCCTTCAGCACTTGTTACTTTCCCGCATACAAGAGGGCGCAAAAAATTGATGAGTTACTGATGCTGAAACAGGACAACATGGACGTCACCGCCTACATGAACAAGTTCATCCGCCTGCAAAAGTACTCCAACCTGCAAGAAGGTGAGAAGGAGAGCACCAAGCGCTTCGTACAAGGGATGAATTCTGAAATTAGAGTTGGAACCATTGGAAGCAACTGTGTCACCATCGACCAGGCGGCTGAAGTAGCATCTGAGCTGGAGAGGAACTTCAAAGAAGAAATGAAGAACAAGACTACGTAGCGCAATCCTGACAGCTGAGACCCAGTTGGGCAATCCTGACAGCTGAGACCCAGTTGGGTTAGCAAGAGGCATGGGGATTGGAGAGGCAACCGTCGCGATGATCGAACGAGGCCCTATGAACCTCGTGATACTCGACCTGCTCATTAAGATAATCTGTAGCCCCAGCAGAGCCGAGGCATCTGCCCTCACTATTAGAAGAACCACTATGGGGAATGCCATAGGAAGACTGGTTCCTGTATCAATTGGGGCAAGCAGGGCCACTACATCAGAGATTGCCTCGAGCCACGGAGAGATGAACAGGATCACGAAAGAGTAGGAGGCTCCAACTGAGTTGCTGGATGTGCCTATCATATGCCGACGACTTCGGCAATCATCCTGATGATGTCATTCAAGGTACTCTTCTCGTTGTTAATATTCCTGCTACAATACTATTTGACACCGGAGCTACTCACTCTTTCATCTCTCAGGGCTTTTTGCCTTAATCAACCTAAAAGTAGAAGATGCCCAATACTCGATGGAGATCTCTACACCTTTGGGTGTTATTCACACTCGTCGGTATGTACCTAACATACTGGTGAGGATCAAACAAAAGGACTTCTTTGCATATCTGGTGATCATCCCTCTGACGGACTACAACATCCTCCTTGGTATGGACTGGTTGTCATACCATGACGCGCACATGCATTCCCTATAGAAGAAGATCGAGATTCGCACATGGTGGGGTGGGCCACGGGCCATCATTCGAGGTACACCGAACTACAACGATGAAGTATTGGTTTCTGTCATGATTCATGATGGACTAGAAGATGCTGAGAAGAGGATGCAGAGGTTACCTAGCGAACATGACGAGGACAAATGAACCGGCCAAGGAGCTCGACGAGATAGAGGTGGTGAAAGAATTCCCAGATGTCTTCTCAGCAAATGTCTCGGGGCTACCGCCACAAAGAGAGATCAATTTCCATATTGATCTCGTGCCAGGAACGGCTCCTATATCGAACGCTCCCTACCGCATGGCGCCAGCTGAGATGAAGGAACTGAAGACCCAACTCAGGAGCTTCTTGATAAGGGTTTTATTCGGCCAAGCATCTCACCTTGGGTGCTCCAGCTTTGTTCGTGAAGAAGAAGGACGGGTCACTACGTCTGTGCATTGACTACAGGATGTTGAACAAAGCGACAATAAAATACAAGTATCCCTTACCACGCATCGATGTTCTGTTCGACCAACTCTCCAAAGCAATATTCTCGAAGATTGATCCGAGGAGCGGCTACCATCAGCTTAGGATAGCCGAAGAGGATGTGCCAAAGATGACATTCAAGTCTAGGTATGGGCATTATGAGTTCCTTGCAATGCCGTTTGGTTTGACCAATGCTCCAGCGGCATTCATGTGAATCAGGTCTTCAATCTGTATCTTGATCAATCCGTCATTGTGTTCGTCGCTGACATATTGATCTATTCCTCGAGTCCAAAAGAGAGTGTCTTCGCATTGTATTGGAGACTTTATGGAGTCATCAGTTATTTGCGAAATTCTCCAAGTGTGAATTCTGGCTAGATCAGATTATGTTTCTTGGACACATCATATCGAAGGATGGAATTCTGGAGATTCGACAAAAGTAGAGTATGTGACAAACTAGGAAAGGCCAAAGAATGCAACAGAGATCAAGAGTTTCCTCGGTTTGGCAGGATACTACTGACGGTTCATTAGAGATTTTTTTTCAAAATAGCCTCTCCACTTAAAAATTTGATAAAGAAAGAAGTGAAGTACGAATAGACTCAGCAATGCGAAGATAGTTTTCAGGAATTGAAGACCAGACTCACCGCAACACCGATACTCACATTTCTGATTAGGAGTGGAGGTTACGTGGTGTACTCTGATGCATGTGGCACGAGTTTAGGTTGCGTTCTGATGCAGCACGACAAGGTGGTGGCCTACGCTTCAAGACAGCTGAAGAAGCACGAGGTGAATTATCCCACACATGATCTGTAGCTGACTGTGGTCGTATTTGCATTAAAAATCTGGAGGCACTAACTTTATGGTGAGGAATTTGAAGTCTTCGCGATCACAAAAGCCTCAAGTATGTATTCTCCCAGAAGGATCTGAACATGAGGCAAAGAAGATGGCTGGAATTCTTCAAAGACTATGAGTTTGCCATAAGCTACCATCTTGGTAAGGCGAATGCAGTTGCAGACGCCTTGAGCAGGAAATGAGCCGACATACTCGCATATTTGAGGGTACGAAGATGGAACATGGTGGAAAGTATAGTGCATCGAGGATTGTTAATGATGACGCACATGGGAGTACAACTTGACCTGGTAGGTAGGATTGTCAAGGCTCAACAAGAAGATGTAGAATACCAAAGGATGGTCAAACTATGCCAGAAAAAGGATGTAGATTTCAGCATCTCTCTGCATAGCGCTATCAGATACAAAGGTCGTTTATGGGTCCCGAAGGACCGAGACCTACACAGAGAGGTGTTGGATGAATGTCACAAGACGGAGTTCGCTATCCATCCCGACGGTACAAAGATCTAGAAGGACCTGCAACGAAGTTTATGGTGGAGGGATATGAAAAGGGAGATAGCTGATTATGTTTCTAGATGCCTTGTACGCCAACAAGTAAAGATCAAACATCATCGTCCTTATGGGAATCTTAAGCCACTCAGCATCCCAGATTGAAAGTGGGAGCACATATCGATGGACTTCATCACTGGCCTTCCCCGTACAAAGAGAGGATATGACGCTATCTGGGTGATCGTGGACCGATTGACAAAATCAACTCATTTGCTTCCAATAAAGACGAAGCAAACAGTCAAGAGCCTAATGGAATTGTACATAAACGAGATTATTCGGCTACACGGTATTCCTGTTTCCATCGTGTCGGATCGAGATCCTCGTTTCACGTCAAAATTTTGGAGAGGCATCTAGGAGGCATTTGGGACTAAGTTGAATTACAGCACTGCCTTCCACCCGCAGACGGTCGGACTGGCTGAGGGCATCATACAGACAGTAGAAGATATGCTACGAGCCTGTGCACTCGATTGGCAAGATAGTTGGGATACTCATCTTCCACTTATTGAGTTCTCATACAACAACAACTATCAAGCAACTATTTAGATGGCACCATTCGAAGCACTGTATGGTAGACTATGTCGCTCGCCAGCATGTTGGAATGAAGTAGGAGAAAGAAGACTGCTTGGACCAACACTTATTAAGGATCGTGCAAAGAAAATGGAGCTGATCAGAGAAAGGATGAAAGCAGCTCAGAACCATCAAAAGAGCTATGCTGACAAAGGGCGAACATATCACACTTTCAAGGTAGGTGACAAAGTAATGCTGAAGACATCATCGACAAAAGGGGTCATGCGGTTCAGCCGAAAGGGAAAGCTCAATCCACGCAGTGTTGGGTCATTTGAGGTGTTGGAGATGATTAGTGATAGAACATGCAGATTGGCACCGCCCCCATCCTTCAAGCATTTGCATAATGTGTTCCATGTGTCCATGCTCAAGGAGTACAACCACGATGACACAAATGTGATCCAGTTAGAAGAAATCAACATTAGATATGACCTGACTTATATCGAGTACCCAGTAAAAATTCTGGATTATCAGAGTAAAATGAAGAACAAGATGATGCCGATGGTCAAAGTGGCTTGGATTCTAAGGGGTTTATGATGTGACGCCTGAATTCTATTTAGAATAGAATTTAAATTTGAATTAAAATAATTAGGGGTAATTAACCAACCTTAATCCCCTATAAATAAGACTAAACCTCAGAATTTCTCTCCCCTCTTCATTTTGCCCTAGTTTTCTCTTCTTCCCTTGAATTTCTCTCTCCTAGGATGCACAACTAAGGTAAGGCATGATCTTCTATAAGGTTTATTATTATTTTCATCTCCTTATTGTTTGGGTAATTGTGCTAGAGGAAAGAGGACGTACGAGGAGCGCGAGACAACAACAAGAAGATGACGAATGACAAGGTTTCAAAGACGGATCACACGGGAGACGAGGTATGTAGAGGGGTTCTTAGGAATCTGCCATGAAACTCAACTTTATTATTGAGAAATATAGTTATTTTTTTATTTTATGATGATGATGGATGATTTGTACATGTATTCTGGATGTTTTATTGATGTTTTTGTTGAGACCTATATCTCATATCGTCAACTTTTCTATGAGACTGAAGGAGAGCATTTTCGCGAAGGAAATCACGGACCGTGTTCCTCTGAACACCGGGCTGTGTTCTTCGATCGCGTCCGGCAATGCATCCTTTTTGGTACATGACGAAGAACCCTAGCCGTGTTCGTCGGCGTGGATAGTGCTTTGGCGATGCGTCCTTCCTCCTATGTAACGACGACACCCTAATTCGTTTCAACCACCGCGCTGGAGGACAACACAGACCATGTCAGACCTCCTACCCGAATAAGATGCCTCATCAGATTCGGGTTAGACGCTGCCGGAACGCACATCTATGGACCCAACATAAACCGTGTTCTTTGGACGCGGTCTATGCTGGAAACGGGGTGGCGCACAGGAACCCTACAGGGATCCCGGACCGTGTTCACCTAAACACGAGCCATGTTTGCGTAACCACACGCAGGTCGTGTTTGCCAACGCGGTCCGTGTTTGCCAATGCGGTCCGTGCAGTAAGATTATCCTAAAGAGTTCTTCTTTGTATGATTGCTAATCTTGATGATGATACATACACTATAAGGCATATCTAGTAATTAAAGATAAAAGATGTAATTGGTGGGACTCCATGTAGTGATTGCAAAATCAGGAGAAAAAGGAGGATGATAAGGGGGATAGGGGGTGTAGCCACAGACAAAGTGGTGGAGCCCCGGGCTGTGTGACTCCAAATCACTGCTTGACCATTGTTCTTGTTGCATGGTCCTCTCCCATACCTATGCAACGAATCTGCTCGTGGTCCTGTACAACCACGGATGCCATGCAACATGAAAGTACATGAAGCTCCCTTAATTAAAGAAGAGATCTTCACCTTATGATGATGAAGTTACAATGATGATGATGATATTGACATCAAAAAAAGATAATGATGATACTTAAAAATAATGTTTTCATGTCTTTTATGCTATTACTTTCAAGCATGATTTATTATTTTATTTTTGTTCATATTTGAATCTTACATACTGGGCATAAGCTCATGAGAGGTTCGCCTCTCATGCATTTGGACCTTGTAGAGAATTAGGTACTTTTTATGATGATGGTGACGTGTACATGCGGTGCTAATGACAGTCTGCAATTGCACATGTTTCTTTTGGTCTTGGGTTGATTATGTAGTAGGATGCTATCGAGTTGTACATTCAAACTCGTTTTGTAGTCTTCCGCTGATGTGACTTGATTATTGATTGAAAAGTTAAGAGTCAAATCAATGATGTTATGATGGATAACAAGTCTCTTAGACATGTGTTCAAGTTGAATTTTTGGGGGTGTTACAACTGAAATCCATTAGTAGCGAAAAATTCATTAGAAAACTCCGTTTTATTCATTATCTTAGATGAAATCATTAATCAATGTAAAACCCAATAATTGATTCCCTTTTTTATCCTAGTTACATACTTTTTCTCGTGATCCCGTTGTTCCCTATTCGTCCCACATTTTATATCGTCTTCTTTGCTCCTCATTCGCGAGAGGCTGCCTTCTCTCGCTTTCATGTGTGCTTGATCTTCGTCACCCTCTCATTGTACAAATTTCAAGCATCAAGAAAAGCACTCTAGATAAGGCCTACCAATCTCTAGAGAGATAAAAGAGAGAGGAGATGAGGGAGGAGAGAAAAGAGAGGAAAAAAGGGGAGGAGGATTATGATAAAATTTAATGAAGCTTAAGATATAATTATTTCATGATTAAGAGTTTATATAAAAAAGATTAGAATTTAAGTTAATTTAAAATATAATTAAATTTGTAATTCTAATTTAATTAGATTCAGAATCTGATACGTTGACGTAACACACGACACACGTCCACTTGAAGAGGGCCAGTGTTCAACCTTTATGTTTGATTTGTCTTGACACGACCCGAGTCACAAATGAACATATTCATTTTTCATGTTTATCTTCGGTTGGATGTTTTCGTGAGACTGTTATAACACCGTCTGCATTTCTTCCTCTAAAAGAAAAAAATAGTTATGGTCGCAATTCTTCCTCTATGTCTATCAGGTAAATTTGATAACTCTCTTCTATGTCTATCAGGTAAATTTGATAACCACCGCTCTCTGAACGCTACGATTCATCTCCTCCTACACTGCTTGTCTTCTCAGACTCGGAGCTTTTTTGGCGAATGTTAGAGAATCTTATCTTTTGTAAAGATTTGATGTCATCCAGATCTGTTGTTATCCAGATCTGATGTTATCTAGATTTGTGTTTATCTAGATTAGTTTAGATTACATAATCTTCTCTAGTTAGATTAGATAGATATTGGTGGTTATTCTTCTGATACTCTCATGTACTATACATAGATGTACAAGCTCACCAGTATTCATATAGAAAATATTTTCTCCATTCTACTCTTCTAACATGGTATCAGAGCCATAATAATTTATTTTCTCTCCTTCTTTTTTTTCACCTTCTGCAGATTCGTCGGTGAACCCTCCGACGCGGGCCGTGTTCTATCAACACAGACTGTTTTATGTCAAAACGTCGCCGGCGCACTTGACGCACCTCTCCGACGCCATTGCGTGCTGCACCAACGCGGGTCGTGACCCGCCCCTCCGACGCGATCTTCGGACGCTCTGCCTCTGCACCAGCGACACGTTCCTTCTCCGGCGCACTCGACGTGCCCCTCCAACGCTGCCGGATCCTGCACCGACGCGGGCCGTATTCAGCCCTTCCGACGCGCTCCTCCGAAGTCTTTGCACCAGCGTTGTCTGCACCAACACAGGCCATGTTCGGCCATTCCGAGGCGCTCCTCCGACGACGTGTTCTTCCGACGCGACGCGCACTTCAGACGCGCTCT
>LTAE01010885.1:2018-16111 GCA_001647135.1 Pontederia paniculata
GACATCTCATAGGTCAGGAGGGATCCTATGAGATCATCAAAGTCCAGTTTGTTCAGATTTGGTTGTCCTTCAATCACAGTCATCTTCATATGTCATTTTGGAGTTAAAGACATGAGAAACTTTTTAACTTTCTGATCATTAGATCTTGGGTCGCCCAAAACAGTTAACACATTCACAATATCATTGAAATGAAATAACATGCTATTTATAGATTCATCATGCTTCATTTTAAAAGAATCATATTGATGATGTAAACTATTTAATTTTGATTTTTTAACCTTCTCAGTTCCTTCATGAGTAACTACGAGCTTTTTTCAGATTTCATTGGCACTAGTACATGAAGATATTCTATTGAATTCAGTTTGATCTAATGCACAATAAAAAACATTTTTAGCATTACAATCTAATTTAATTAGGTTCTTAGTTGTAGAGTCTAGTTCACTGTTAGAAAGAGGAACATGTATACCATTTATTATTCTAGTGGGCATATCAAAATCATTTTCAATGACATCCCAAATGTCACTGTCCATGGAACATACATAGGCTTGCAATCTAATCTTCCAATAAGAGAAATTAGATGCATTGAAAAGGGGAGGTCTAGAGGTAGATTGTCCCTCACCTAGGGTAAAGTTATTTGATGACATTTTGTCTCTAGATTGTTAGATCTATACGAGATTTGTATATAGGTATAAATATGTGAGCAACCAAAGCACTGATACCAATTGTTGGATCTAGATGGCACCAGAGGGGGGGGATGAATTGGTGTATTAAAATTTTTAGCTATCTAAAGTAGTTATCTCAGCGGAAGTACACAAATGCAAATGCAAATAAAGAAGAGAGACAAAAAAACAAAGGTTTGTTGACGAGGTTCAGCCAAACTCTTGGCCTACGTCCCCGCTCCGGTCTTCTTGAGCTCGAGACCTCCGGAGATCACTAAATTCCTTCTTCTATAGCGAAGGCTCCTTTACACCTTCTACTTCTCCTTTCATTCTCTCGAGGACAAGGAGACAACCTCTTACAGTTGTTCAATCTTGAACTCACACTTTAACTTCCTTCTATTATGGATTCGACACTCGAAATCTCAGAAGGAGGAACTAAGGTTTTTCACTCAAGCTCTCAAGTTCACTAAATAATTTTGCAAAAGTTACTTCTCAAGACTCTTGGGATTACAATTTATACTCTGCACTAACGACATAATCTCTCTCTCAGAAAATTAGCCGTTAATGCAAGTACAGTACCATTCACCTACCCTTCGGTTGTCTGCTTCGTTTGCTTCGATCGACCGCTGCTCTGGTGAAGTCATCCATTGAATTGTCGTCTAGTGCTTCGGTCGTCCATCGTTCACCTTTCGGACGTCCGTAGTTCAGAGCTTTAGCCTTTGCTCCTTCGTCAAGCTTCTTCGATCGCCCACCAATGGTCGCCCGATCTTGACTTGTGCTTAGATCTTCAACTCTTCTCTGGGCATCCGCTGATTGCACACCAATCTCTCGGACGCCCTTTGCTCAAGTTGAAATCCTATGTCAAGCTACTTCGGTCATCAGCTGATTCTTCTGTCGCCCGACTTGATTTGTTCTTAGATCTTCAACTCTACTCTGGTCGTCCATCAATCATCCTCGGTCGACCACTCAATACTTGGCTCCTTTTCTTCAGCCTTTGTTTCACACAGAGGTCGACCACTTCACATCCTTTGGACGACCGTTCTCTGCTTAGGATATTTCCTTTATGTCTTCTTTGTGCATAGGTCGTCTGTTCTTCAACTTCGGTTGACCTATCACTGACTGAACATAAAAATCATGTCTTTCATAGATCAAATCAAAAAGTTCATTAGTACAAACTAAGCTTCCTTACAAATTTGTGATCATCAAAATAATCTCGGGATCTTAGATTCAATATTTTCTTGGTGTAGACTCTCTCAGGCTTGAAGCATACTCTTAATAAAGGTTTTACATATATTTATAGGTTGGAAGAGTCCTTGGCTTCATAAACTTCGTCCAACAGAGATAGGGTTCAACTTAGGATCATAATCATCGAAAAATAACCCAAAACGAACTTAAAATCATAAAGATAAAATTTTTCGAAAATTATCACGACCTATGACAAGAATGTCAATGTCGTGAACGAACAATTGGATTTCATATGGCAATATCACGGCCCATGACAATTTTTTCATGACCGTGATCAAATATTATTTAGGTATATGAGGCATCATCATGGCCCATGACTCAACTGTCATAGTCGTGATCGAAGCGTAACATTTTCTTTCCAAATGTCACGGCCCGACCATGGCCGAAGCATCTTCAATCTTTTCATTGTGTCACGGTCCGTGAACTAAGAGTCACGTCTATGATCGAAGCTCTGTATTCTTTCTATTGAGGTCACGACCCGTGACAAGCCTGTCACGATCATGACAGATTAAATATTTATATTTTTTCTTTTATTTCAACTCTAATTTCACCCTAGATTTTATTGATTTTCCTTCGTTATGGTGCCAACTGCCCTGCCCTGAATGCACAAAAAAACAATATTATTCAGACTCTAACTTTAAAAATCAAAATGAAGATGTATGTGACAACAAAATATGGTAAAAATTATGTGAATATCCAATATAAAACATGAGTATATTGGGACTCATCAAAATCCAAATTAATATTGGTCATCCATCATATGATGAAAAGATGGGTCGTGCCCGAGTGGAATACGATCAGTTTTCCTCTTTTTTTGTTTTGAAAGAATCGAAGTGTTAGAGTCCATGCAGTCGAAGAACGACATGACATGTGCAAGCGTCATTTGCACATAATGATTTTGCAACATGGAGCCGATATATGTATGAGACTCAAGAAATGTAACAAAAAACAAGGGGGAGTAGGCATGACAAAGGAGGGGATCAGCGACCTTTGTTGATGATGCTGACATGAGGTGTTTATGATTTATCAGCTTAGAGTTAGCATGTATTTAAGAGACTCTAGGTTCGCGGAATGTGGAGGGGTTTCGACGTGATATGCATGGGGGTTCGCACTATCAAGATTATTAGTATATTATATAAATATATGATCATAAGAAAATCTTATGATAAAAAATCATAAGATCGAATAAGAATTCTATATAATATTAAATTAATATATTATAATATATATATAATAATAAATATAAAAATATATAAATTAGAAAAGTAAAAATATGTGGTGTGAATTCTCTCGGATTGATAGCACAGCTTCATAAATAGGGGGAAATGCCCAAAAGTGAATTTGAAGTGTTTGGTGGGTCATTCAAGTTTTCTAAAATTCATATATAGGTTATTCAACTTTTATTTCCGTTATTAAAGTCACTTAAATTTCATTTTATCCTCTATTTATTAACTTAACGTTGTCAACAAATTAAATGACCAAATGACACCTCTTTTAAATATGATCGATGAGCTCCCTCCTCATATAACTTGTTAATTATTTATTCAACATGAAAATATTATATGTCTTATTTTATAATAGTTTATGTGGCATTTAAGCGTCTAAACACTATTTAGTTCATAGAAGAGTGACTTAAATGTTGATGGAATGAAACTTGAGCGACCGAGATAATGAAAACCATAGCTGAGTGATTTAGATGCATAACTTTGGCGATCCTAAGCACTTCAAATCCCCCAAAAGTAGGTATCACCCTCATTAAATAAAAAAATGTGTAATAACCAAAAGGAAATTAGGAATACATGTCTTCTTATACCTTAAGACGTAGGAAAAAAATGTGTCTCCCTACAATTCAGTATAATAACGACAATATTATTGTGTGAAGATATATGAAACCCATAAGAAATCAGTTAGATCACATTTGATGTTAATTTTCGACGACAGTGTGATGATTATTCCCATTATTGTCGTAATTATAAATAACTCATTGTCTGTAAAGCTTGATGTGCTCTCGGTAGACTTCAGCATTTTCGGCGTCAAAGAAGTCATCCACGAAGAAACTGTCAGCCATTGGTTCTCCTCTGCTAACGCCAAGTGGCGCCTCGGCCACCGGCGCCTCAGCCTCAGGACCGGCATTGCCTACTGTAAGCGAGACTGCTAGGAGAAGGGCCATGAAAGCGAGAATTGTGAACTTGGCCATAACTAGCGAGGGACCAACAACTAGAAGTTTAGTGTTTACTTTGGAATGAAGTGCCTTTGTATGTCATCTTGTTTGTATACACATGTATATATAGCATGAGAGACGAGGAGAGTTACTTGCAAGTAGATGAAACGTATATGTATCAACTGATCAATATGTATATACTTGTACAAGTTTGCATATGAGGCGTTGCTTAGGTGAAAATTAATGCTTGGAAGTAGGGAAATTATTTGATAACGAGGATGAAGTTATATAATGTCTACTTATGAACTGTACATGTCATTAATTTTCAGAATTCCAATTTGTATATAGTTGAATGAGAAAACAATTGAAAAAAAAAAGAGGTGCACTGTCCTCGTTTAGGAACGTTACTGCCTTGCTGGATCATGATCCACATATTGATATATGAATTTAATGTAAATACTACCAGCCAAAACCCTAACACCCCCTCCTTCCCTTCCCCCCTAATTTTCCCCATTTGGTTTGTCCCCTGCATCCTCCCGGTGGTGATCTCTCAAGGGCTCCAGCCGTCGTGGCTCTCGTCGCGATCTCTCGCTCGCGATCTCTGGAGATCTGCTGCCGCTGCCGCTCGTGATCTCTGGAGATCTGCTGCTGCTCGCGATCTCGATCCTAAACCGTTCCCGCCGCCGTCACTTTCGATCTCGCCGCTGCTGCCGCTTTGGCTCTCCCCGCTGCTGCGATATCTCTCCTCGCCGCCCCTGCTACTACTGAAGTTATCATATCTTAACACAAGCGTTAGATCGTGCCAAATCCGACTCTAAGAAGACCAATAAATCGATGCAATGATCATTTATGCGGCTGGTGAGGGTCAAAGAAGCGAATTACACATGGATGTCATCATGAAATTCCTCTAACCATTTGGTTCTCTCTCTTTTTGCTTGCAAAATCTAAATGACTCCCGTGCTAAAGCAAATTCTTAGACTGCTGCCAACCAAATGGTGAAGGGTCATTTATTTTTTCTATCTTGATGCCTGTGAAACTTGGAGCAGGATGTTGCCATCTTTTTTTTAGTCTGCATACTAGAGTTTTGGGTGGTCGCTTCTGCTTATTTATGTTCTTGTATGCTAAATTATTTCGCTTAGTATAGTTTCTTTTTTGTACTTCTATTGGATTCATTGTGTGCCTCGACATCGTTCCTTCTCAGTAAATTATCCTCCACACCGCTCATAATTTTAGTGAGCAAGTGATTTTTTTTCTCGGCAAAAGAAGAAAACAAGTGATCTTTGTTAAAAACAAGTATCAACTTTAAACAATTTTGGCGGACGACTGTTGTTAAATGGTTTAAAAAAAATAATCACGTGGAATTAATCTTTTACGTGAGTTCTTATAACTCTACTCAATCAACCCTATCTAAAAAAACTCACAAAAATATCTCGACACAATAAACAAAGAAAGAAGATTGTCTAAAGATTGACCAAAACCATTCGACTTAAGATGTGTAACAAGATTAGGATTACAAAATTTGCTCAGAAATTAAGCCGTCGTCATCGACATAGAAACTTACTAAACCTCATAAGTATATATATAAATATATCTCGACACAAAAAATTTTAAAATCTCATCACTAAGAAAGACATACAAAAATTACAAAAAATGTCAGCAGTTTCCTTCTGCCATGGAGCATGTAAATCGAATCCAACAAAATAAATCGATGCTCTTCTAGCCACTACCATTCATTGAATTTAATGCGGGGAGAGAGCAGCAGCAGAGCGGTAGGGAGAGAGCAGCAACAAGGAGAGAGATAGCGAGAGCAGCGGCGGCGGCGAGAGCGAGAACAGAGAGAGATCAGCTGCGGAGGGGGAAGCGGCAGTAGGAGAGAGCAGCGGCAGCGGTAGGAGAGAGCAGCGACAGCGGAGAACGAATGCAAAATTTCTTTTAGGGTTTTATGTTTTAGGGCTTTAAACCGTCCCAACTATTGAACCGCCCTCTTGAACCGGTCGTCGAACCAATCTCATTTGAACCGAGCACTTGAACAGCTCTTTCATATCTAACGGCTAGGATTAACCGGTAGCAAATTTTTACCAGCCATATATGTCATTAAATCATACTATAATGCTACCTTAACCACGAAATATTGTGCCAATCACTATTCGGATTATAAATTAATTATAGAGACCAAGAGTTCAACTCAGATCACATTTATCCAATCTTGCAACCCTCCATTTGCATAAAATGGGGTGATCTGGACGAAGAGGTCTCCAATTTGATGAGGCTATGTAATATTTGGCATAAAGTTATTAATTAATCACTCTACCGAAAGATAATTTGTTCATAACTTTTATTATATAAGTTCTTTTGCCTTGCAATTGTTTTCAATCTACTGTAGTTTTTGGCTAAAATTTCAAAGCAAGAAAAGAAAAGAGAATAATGAACTAATGAATAGGGAAAGATTATATAATTAATGTGCAAAAAGTAATGTTTGACAAATGTTAACCCATCAAATGTGTTTCCGAGTTGTGCTTTTGTAACACCCACAATTTTAATTAAATATGAATTTATTATATAACAATATTTTATCAGTAGACCGTGGTTAGATTTAAATAATAGAAAATCATTCACTTTAAAGTTAGAGGAAGCACTAAAGAACTCGATAAATAAGCTTTTAGAGGGGAGAAAAATCCTCTTTCTTTTTTTCATGACTTAGTCGTGAGATAATTTTCTCTCTCATGGTTTATTCTTTCTCTTGCTCTTCTCTCTTTTAAACATATACCAAACTCCTGTTAGGAGAAGGTGAAGAAGATCGAGAAAATGCAGGGATCAAGAAAACAAGAAGATCGAACATGAACGAGAAAGAATGAGTTAGATCACTTGGAAATTTAGGTATGTATCAAAGATCAACATTAGGTAATTGCATATTTGAATGATTGATTAAGGGAAATTTAAAAGGATTGATAATATATAATCTCTAAGTTAAAGTTATATTTTGTACATAGAATGCTCCCTCTACATATGCCTCTGATATTGATAGATAATAGCATTATAGATTTTTGTTCTCAATATAATTAATTTATAGCCATTCTTGCGAAATCTCCTTAGTACCAATATTTTCGGATTAGACTTACGGGATTTTCTATATGGAAAGATAAAAAAGAGAGGAAAAAAACAATCTCCCGTCCCAATCACGATCCTGAAACAGGGTTTCACGACCATGATTCCATCGGGTAATCGCACACCATCTTGGTCATGATCATGATGTCATCATGCAATCATATTCCATGAAACTGGATTTCACGATTGTGAACATTAAGAACCTCTAGACAACCATTCACTCATGGCTGTGAAGAAGGATTTTCACGCCCGTGAAGAAGATTGTCACGTTGCGAACTGAAATTCACTACCCATGTACTTTTCATCATGGCCGTTAATTGGTAGACATTCACATCGATATGCTCATAAACTGCATGACACGCTCATGAAACTGGAAACGACAAAATGTGCATTCGGTCATGCCCATGAGACTAGTCGTCACGCCCGTGAGACTAGCCATCATGTTATGTGAGACTAGTTTTCATGCTCGTGAACTTCCCATGATTTCGTTTCTCATGCCTATGAAGTCCACTTGCAACCCTCGATATCCAATGAAGATGAGATTGGAAGACTGATGACTAGAGGAAAAACAGTCTATATCAATCCTAACTCAACATTTTCGGCTTATTGAATGAATTGATCCTATTGTAATGTTGGTTAATATTATTGGATGTTTTCTTAAATTAATGTTTTGTTTCCTTAAAGATAACCTATAAGTGAGAGCGTATTGCTCAACTAATAATAGGAAGTAAAAAATATTAATGTTTTATGATTGAATTTATCGCATGAAGAGGAAGACCTTAGCGAGTGTTTAAGGGTTCCTTAAAGATAACCTATATATGAGTGTACTTCTCAACTGATAATAGAAATTAAAAAAATGTTAATTTTGTGATTGAATTTATCTCATGAAGAGGAAGGCTCAACAACTATTTAGAGTTCCCTCCTATCGAGGGACCCAATCCCTCCTATTTAGAGATTCACTCCCTACTAGTTAGGGTTTCATACCTTCATGTTTAGGATTTTATCCCTATTGATGCGCGTTTCATGGCCTAGCTACCAGTACATGCGCCAAGGCAATCTAAATTTTCATTGCGTCTGATAAAGGTCCACTAGTGGTTGTAATGTTTGACGACTTAAGACAAGATAATTAGAAAAGAATAAAGTGACCGTAAGTATTGATTGAGCTTGAACATAATGAATACTAAAGCTACTGTGTATATTGATGCGATAAGAATAATATAAAGTAAAAAATTAATGATGTTGATGGCCATGAATATAATATAAAGTAATATATTGATGCCACTTATGATACTGATAAGAGTAATATGAAGTAAAAAATTAATGGTCATGAATATACTAAACCATGAAACTACTATGTGTATTATGGTGAAACTGATGTTCTGACCATTCTTGAATAAACGTCACTAAAACAAATAAAAAAGTAACATCATTGATTATTACAACAAATTATTTATATCTCCTTATTTTATATGCATATATGCTCTTTCCTATTGATTAATATTGTTATATATTGAATTTCATCATCCATGGGAGAATTGTTTTTCCTACTTTTGATCCTGCAAGCGATAAACACAATTGACAGGTGATGACACTTATGATATAGATGTGCGTGATCTAAAGATTTGCACATGACAAAAGACTAACCTGTGTCAATTTAGTTTTCATTAGAGTTTATGGAGCTTCTTTATTAGTTATATCTTTTTTATTATTGAATCATATAATATGATATTTCGTTTGCTAGACTTATCCATGGAATTTTATTTTAAAGACTTTTGCTAATGTGTCCCTCTTATTGACCAGCCTTTTGATCACTATTTAAGTCAAAGAAGAATATTGTAGCGTTTCCGGAAGAGCATTCTTGCCACGTGGCAAGATAATCTTATGGGGGCATCACATCTTTATTTTATTTTGTCCGATCGAGCAGGAGGTTTAGAACATTAAATATTTAGTTTCTTTAAGAATGTCTTTGAAGTTTAAACATAGGTATTAGTTTAAATGTTTAACTCCATTCATCTCAACTCTTGTTGGTATTATAATTTTTCTACTTAAATATAAGGAGAAAACCCTACTTTTGAAAATGGATGAACCAAAAGAAAAATGTCGAGTTTTATTTTTCTTACACTTATTTTAAAAAAAAGTTCAATATATAGAGAAAGATACATACTATTAAGCTTGTTCATTTGATGAGATAAAATAAACTTGTTAAATTTTCGAGTCAACTTTTAGATTCTTATGAATTTATATTAATGAAATAAATAAAATTAATATAAAATTTATACAAAAATAAACTTTAATATTGTAATAATAAAAGTCTTGTACAAATTCACACTAGCCTATATGATTTTCTTTTTTATATGACAAAGTTAGTTTCAAAAAATGTAATTATTTAACTTAGTTTTTCAAAATTAAAGTTAAAAAAAATAGTAAATAAGTTAAAATAGTGATGTTTATTTTTTTATGTTAAATAAAGATATTTATTGATTATGTTAATATATAATTTATTTTGTAGTTATATATGTTCCTACATAATTTTTTTTTAAATTTTACGATATA
The DNA here is from genome assembly GCA_001647135.1 of Pontederia paniculata. Taxonomy (NCBI): domain Eukaryota; kingdom Viridiplantae; phylum Streptophyta; class Magnoliopsida; order Commelinales; family Pontederiaceae; genus Pontederia; species Pontederia paniculata. The sequence goes on from LTAE01010885.1 coordinate 11,742, forward strand.
ATTTTGAGTTAAAATGAGTTTTGAGACAAGATGTATTAATTTTTTTACCATTCAAAAACTATATAGTATGCACATTAGTTTAAAATGTTTATGCACCAAATAAAAGATTTAAAAATTCGAAGCCAGTTGATATCTAAAGACAAGATATTCTTAAAATTTGGATTCTAATGAATGAATTGTAAAAGTTTTCTAATAAAATTCTCAATACCATATTTGCATCTAGAGAAAAAAAAAGGACGGCCATTTAGTACTTTTGAGAACGCAACCTTGGAGCACATCCATATGACAAGCAGAACGCTTGGAAAACCATCACAAACAGGATCAACACGACCGCAGCGAAAGCAAGAAAATTCCATGTCACAGAGGCGTATCTCTTCGTCAGCTTCCGCAGCTTCACCTTCCACTTCCCATGGTAGTATCTGTTCACGTCCTCGATTACCTTGTCCAGAGTGGGCACTCTCGTCAGCCGGATGGACCTCGTCATGCCGTTCCAGAGCTCCGCCACCTCCTCGTCCGTCTTCAGGTGGTTCATCACGACGCCGGACTCACGCAGCAGCTTGGCGTCCGCCGCCGCGTCGATGATCCCGTTCATGAGCTCGACGTACCTCGCGAGCACCAGCGCCCGCGACCCGACGGACGCCTCGTACGCCACCAAGTTCCGCAGCACGCCTTCCGTGTTCACGTCGATGCTGATCCGCGGCAGGTGGAGCGTCGCGCTCTTCGCGTCGAACTCGACGGAGAGCACGTCTCCGCTCGTGGCGGCGAACCTGATGCCTGCGCTGGATAGCTCGGCCACGGAAGGGATGGCGATTTCTTCGAGCAGCGGCGACGAGGGGTTGTAGCCTGCCAGGGATTCGGCGACTGCGGATTTGGAGCTCTGAACCATCTGCGAGAGTAGGAGCTGCTCCGCGACCCTTCGCACGCCTGATAAGCCCGGCATGTTTGACACGACCCCCCACGTTACCTTCGCGACGAACTCGACGACGGCCATGATGAAGGCTCTGCAGCGGTCCCATATGAGCTCCAGAAGCGTGCGCCCGCAGCGCTTGACGACGCTCGGCACCTCGAGCTGAGCAGCTGTGCCGTCGTCTCCGTCCAAGATCACCTCGAACGTTTCTTCCAGCGTTGGCACGACCAAGTGGTAAAGGAACTCGAGCAGGTGAGAGTGCTCTTTCAGATTGACGCACGAGGATCTGCAGAGCGACTTGAAAGGCGAGACCTCCCAGGCGAATCCGATCAGCGTTGAGGACAGGGCTTCATGTGCGATCTGGGGCGACAAGATCTGGAGCTCCAGGATTCTACGTAACAGAAAAAGGGGTATCTGGTTTTCGAGCATTACGACGTCGCGAAGTATCAAGTTGTGCGCCGACGTGATCCTCCGGCCTGAGGACGTCGTCGTGCGGGACGTCCTCGGCGAGACGCTCGGCGACGATAACGTGTCTTCGTTGTTGCAGGCAAATATTTGAAGGAATTCGAGCAGGAAGGACGCATCCACTGCCATCATCCACGCCAAAGTCTCTCCATTAAATTTCAGATACCTGAAACAAAAAAAAGTTCACGTGATAAGTGATTGAATTGGAAGGATGGCAAAAAACTACGGTGCAACTTGAACATTCAATCTTTCGAATCATAAGAAGAACATGCACCGATCTATGTATCATGAACACATGCATACCGATGATAACAAGCACGAATCTGGTACTCCAGTCTGACGAATGCGTCCACGATCTGCTGGAACTTGTTGCCGGGGAGTTGATCCTGCGCTCTTCTCGCCGCTGACAGCTTGTGCCGCTCCATGTCGTGGAGGTCCTCGCGGTGGTGGTGGTAAGGGCCCAAGGAGATGACTTGGGGCACGTAGGCTTCAGGTTTGCTGCACAGCAGCGGCTTAGGGACGTCGCAGACGGAGACCGGCTGGTCGCCGGCGTCGAGCTCGAGCTCCTCCTCCAGAGTTCGACGGATTCGGATGACCCATTGGATCTCGTCCAAGGGAGAACACGGGACGGGAACCATGAACAGAGATCAAAGATCAGTTAAGTTTTAAGAAATTAAAAGAGAGAAATGAAAACTGCAACTGGGAAAGACTGTTTGCAAGTAGATGAGACTATGTAACTGTTAAGATAACAGAAGCTCTTATCGCCCTAAGTATTAGTAACAAAGTATATTTTTGCTGTTTCTTTTTATAAATTAATGCAAACTGACTGATTATAAACTTATCTGAATCCCCAAAGAATTTGGTAAAATCTTGACAAGTGTACTTAAATCTCTTATCTTTCGGGTGAAAGCAAAAGCTTCAGAACTGCTTGAAATATATATATGATTGGCACGAAATGGAAACGCAACAAAATGACACGAATTTTGCATTTTAAACATGAAATTAATTTATAATTTTTAATGTATTATAATGTCGACTTAAACCAATTGTACAATTTAAAACATGTATTATAATGTCGACTTAAACCAATTGTACAATTTTTAATGTATTTTTAAACATGTTTTCTGTATCGGTAATCTAAAACATTTTTTTTCGAATGAGTTAATATTCCGGACCTTTATTTTTCGGATTAAGCGTACGGTATATATATAAATATATAGAGAGAGACGTATTAGCGTGCATACAAAATTAGGTCTATTGGGACCCACATTTTAAATTTTGAATAAAATAATTTTTGTGGGTCCCACATCATATGTGATTGTAGCTAATATTTCTCTTATATATATATATATATATATATATAAGTGTTATGTCACATGTGTGTGACAAAAAAGGATAATTAATTATAACAAAAATGTGAATCCAAATTCTAGTGACTTTAAACCCCGTTTGACATTAGAGTATAGTCAAAATAGCAATTTATTTTGAAATGAAAAACTAAATCTCCATCAACTTGGTCATATAATAAGTAATTAAATTATTAATAATACTTAGATGTTAAAATGAAAATTGAATTATGAATTATCTTCTCTTTTATGGGCTATCATAGGAAAAGTTACCCAACGTATTTATTTAAAAAGGAATAATCTTTCCTTTTCTTTCAATAACTAATATATTTTTATTTCATCTATCGATCTCAGATTCTCGTCTCAAAATATCTATTCCGTAGAATATCTATTTATCAATAAAACAAAAAATATTCAAAATAAGATTTTATATTCTTAAGATTATCTATGTATAATGCCAAACGACCAATATATTCTAGAGTATTTTAAGTTAACTATATCCAAAGTTCACTAAATGGATTTAAATGTTTTGATTATCAAAATAATGATCTGAGATTGTATAATTTTGAAATGTAATATACGCATCATCGAAGGTTTACAAAATCAAGATTTAACTTTGAGGCCACTCGACTTTTATTTCTTCGTAAACTAAGTTATCACACTCTTTAGAACTATTATGTCATACCATGTGGCATATTCCCATTTTTAAGATAATACAGTTATTTTTTAATAATTAAACAGTCGTCAAAATTTTAATTTATAAGACATTTTATGTAATTTTTTTAAATAAATTATTAAATGATAAAATATAATAGTAGTTTAAGTTGGATGTGCTACGTATACTGCCACTTGATGTTTGACTTAATAATGACAATATATATAGGAAATGAGTGATGTAAAATATGGTTTTTCAAATTTAGTGATTTGCTTATCGAAGCCATAGTTAATTCAATTGGTAAGAAGACAGAGTTTAAAATTAGAATAATCAAAGGTTCAAAAGACATATTTCGGAGATGGTTATTAACATCTAAATCTAACCTTGGGTAAATTAGTTAGGTGTTATACTTTTACTAGTCTTGGACAATGATCCCAAGTGACGAAGCACACAAATATTGTTGGTGTTAAGAATCTAACTATTTTATATTATTTTAAGAACTATGAAATTTAGCTATGAATCTAATTGTTTATACTTGTCTTTTATTATTATAATAATTAATGTTAATGACTTAACAAATATCATGGTTTTTTTTCGTTTTTAACTTCCTAATTGGCACTAATATCATGCCTTAACAAATATCATTTGCTATCAAATAATGAAAGAAAATGGGCAAATCATGTTTAACAATGAGTTCGTCTCAAGTTTTTGTGAAAATAATTAAAAACATGATATCAATTTATTTATAAAGTTTTTTTTTTAATTTGATTGGATGATTATACAATTTTTGTAATGATTATTATTTATTATTATATATTATACGATGTTAACATAATGTATTTTCAAAGAAGTTGCCAGTAATTGTAAGTTTTATGAGTAAGTATTATATTATTATTATTATTATTGTTATTATTATTATTATTATTATTATTATTATTATTATTATTATTATTATTATTATTATTATTATTATTATTATTATTATAATTATTATTAT
>LTAE01010886.1:0-16110 GCA_001647135.1 Pontederia paniculata
CTTCTCCCTATTTTCCAGCAGATTTCATCTTCTTCAACTCTTCTTTCCTATAGCAATTTTGAGCAGAAAAAAAACTAAACATCTGCTGCTCATTCCTTTTATTCTTTTATGGGGCGGATTAAACAATGAGGGGCTGGTAAGTGGGAGTTTTCTTCTCTAGTTGGTCTATTTTAAGGTCCAATGAATGGGCATTTGGGTGTGATATGGGGCCCACCTCAATTTATTTCCTTTATTCTTTATTTTCTTTTCTTTTTAACTTGTACAGGTGTTACACGATGCTCATTAGACACATCATACCACTTAAAATAATCTTCTATTTTAGCTAACTAGTTAGGGAATGCCTTCGGACAAATGTTTCAACATAAGATTGGACGTCGGTTGGGGTTCATGGTCCAGTTGGTTCATCCAATATTTTATATAGTAATATATTATTTACAATAGTTTGTGAGATAAAATATGAATAATAAACTAAAAAAAATATTATATTATTTCAATAATGATCACTTTATCACTAAATATAAGTTTAAAATAATAATTTTATTTTCTAAACATTACTAATACAATCATCTAAATTTATTTTTTAATCATTAATAGTTATGTTTTCTTCTCCTTCCTTTTTAGTTTTCTTCACTTTTATTTTCTATATTTCCTCCTAATAGTACCTATCCTTTTATTTCATGCATTTAATTCCTTTCCTCTTTTTTGTTTCCCTCTCAACCTTTTTGATAATAGTCAAAAGCTTGAATAATGTGTTTATCTAAACATGAGTCAGGTATGTGCATAAATGTAAATAACAATAAACAATACCAATTTTAGATCTCTAGGCACACAACTGCACGACTTCCACACCATGGGTATCAAATTTGCAAGGAGGCAAAAATAATTAAAGTGCTAATCATTATGATAAGGTTGAACAATTAAACTAAAAAAAATCAAGAAATAAAAAAATGAAATCAACAATTGAAGCACTAGACTACTTTTTAAGGGTTTTGTAGGATTAATATGACATAATCAATAGTGCCAAATAGAACTAAGTAGAAAGTGAATTCAATCAACAATAAGGAAGATGTGTTGGTCGGTGGCGACGATGACGATGAGTAGTGGTATCGTGAATTGCAGAGTGGTGGTCGATGGAGGTTTTGCGACCAACAAATGAAGGCGGAGGTAATGATATGGCTAATAGAGGTAACAGTGAGCTAGACTACGACAGATAACTAAGAGTGAAAAGATCTTTTGTGGAGTAATAGTGAACTTTGATGTTGTTAATGTTTGGGTCTTACTTGGGATTATAAGAGGGTTGAGGATCAAAGATCAATTAAAGCTTGTGCTGTTTTATGAAAGATCTTATAAAGATAATAAAGATTCTATGAGATGGATCATAAGATGGGATTTACAGTGATAAAAGTAAGATAAATCATCAAAGATCACGATCTTCACAACCTGCTACTCTATAGTATTTCAACTTCGACGAAATAAAAGGTGATACAGTTGACTTGCAAACAATATTCGATAATGGCTGAAGAGGTATGACATTGATCAATGACGAAGTAGCTATGTTGATGATTATTTTAGCAGTAGCTGTTGACATAGGGGAGTCGACAATTGCGTGGGGATGGTGATCATTGAGTAAATTAGTGACAGTCCATGGTCATGCTTGGCGGTGGGCATTGACAATCTCATGAAGGTGATGATGTTGCATGTGTTGTGGCTTGAAGGCGAAGCAAAACAAAGGAGAAATCTAAAGACAATTGATTGAAATTAGGTGGACACAAGACTGTGAATTTCTCGAACTAGATCTTTCTTTAGAGGGGTTCTCAAACTAGATCTTACAATCCTCAATTTCCTAAACGATTTCAATCTTACCTTCAGAATGTAATGTTGATGGTAAAAACTCAAGAGGATCTTCTTTTGATCTTATGATCTTATATGATAATTTAAACAATGATAAATTTTGTATGCAAGACAAGAATAATTACAATCTATCTTTTTTTTCTCTCATTTTTTTATTATTGGATATTTTTGTTTCTATATTTGACTCATGAACTAAATTGTGACATATTAAATTTTGATTTCGACAAATATGTTGAAATATTTATTTTCTTTAGAAGTATCATCCCTTCTGATTCTATATAGGGTTTTGATTTTGACAAACTTGGGTGGACATGATGAAAAGATAGAATTTGGGATTGATGATCGTGAAAAGGATCTCGACCGTTTAATCTAAATCAAAAGGCTACACTATGATATACTCCTAAACCTAATTGAGTTATTTACCTAAGGGAGAAATGAACTCAAGAAAATTCTTATTCATCAAAAGAACATGTCCTCTCTAACAATATACAAGAGTATTATGTGGTTCTAAACTACCAATAGAAGGAAAACTAAAGATTTGGAAACTAAACACTAATGTGTAGAAGACCTACAAGCCAAAGATTAAAGGGGGAAAGTGGTTTCCAATGTGAGCCAACCCTATAAAAAGAATAGGCCAAATTAAGGTCTATAGTAAGCCAAAAAAGTAGGCATTACTTGTTTTGTTTATTAAATTTTTGATGCTTGGCCTAACTTATTGGTCTAATAGCTCACATCTTTTGGTAAAAAATGATAAAAAAGATGATGCGCCCTATGATAGAAAAAGTATAGTAGTATGTGGTATATTATCTTTTTCGAGAGGTGTAGTAAATTATTCATGGCAAGTTTGAAGCAAGATTGTGAATCATTAGAAAGCACCCAACCACTCAATTCTGAATTGCATCTGATACTTTGTTATATACTGGTTCAGTGATATTTACTGTATATTCTTTTTTATAAAAATAAATTGTTTTCATAATAAAATAATTTAAAAGACTTTAAAGCTTAATTCTGTAAAAAAAGTAAGTCCTTAATCATATCTTTTTTTATCAAATATTCATGGTTTCAATATCAATGAAGGGAAGCTTGCTTTTCTCTTCTAGGCTTTATGCATGAAATTAAGTAAATAGAAGATCGGTCTTTTATACGCGTCACAGATCTAGAACCCATTTACTTCTGAAATATTGGTTCTAAATTTGTTGAATTCGAGTATGAAATCCCGGTGCTGCATCTTTCTTCACGTTACTCTCTACGCAATCTCTGTTGCCCCTGTGTTACATGCATAAGTCTCCCTTGAAGTAATTCTCCAGCAGCAGCCCCAAGTACTGCAGTAAACCCCGGGCATTAACTTCCTGAGGTCTCTTCACCACTTGTCACGGACCGAACAATCTGCAAAGGACATTTGACATTTAAATGGAACAATCCAAAGACATTCTATATTTCTAATACACATAGCATCCATTTGGCATTTTGACCTTGTCAGTAGCCTCTCAAATAACACATATATATAAAATGCAGGGCTTCATGCTCCAGTCCATTAAGTTCATCCGAGCGGCAGCTCCTCACATGCAGAGAGGCACCTCAGAGACCTGTGACCAAGCCCCAGTGAGTCTGTGACAACATTTTGGTCACAGGTAACAGTTGATGGAATCCAATGCCATGGGAGTGGAGTGGTGGACAGGAACTATATATTGCAGACCTTAACCTGCAGACATATATATACCTAAAACAACTTTCCCGTGCTGCAGCAGCTGAAACCTTGCACTCTTCCTACTCATTGGAGCCAACCAGCAGGCAGCAGGAAACATAATTTGCTAATTTGATACTATTGTTGCATTTACTGTTTGAGTTCTTTGTGCTACTAAAGGAACTCTTGTTTGTTGCTTCCCAGCACCCCTTATCTTGTGGACCCTGCATGTTCCATCCATTCGTCCGTGACTTGCTACTACTGGACAAAAAATTGTATCAGGATTAGAGGACAAGAGTTAGATGTGATGGATGGATAGATGAGGGAGGGATAAAAAAAGACATTGTTTGCGAAGTATTCTTAAGATGGCCTCAAATCACGGCATGTAGACAACTTAGTTTATTAACGCGATCATATGTTAATTCACTGTCATTTATATGCTAATTATAATCCACCGTTAAAAGAAGAAAAATATAACATAAAACCGGATGAAATCTGCACATGACATGATTGAGAAACCTGCGACTGTCTGTTCATAACTTGGACGCTTTGACCAAGAAACTATGCATGTTATGCATTCCCAAAATTATTCTCATTTTTCATGTCTTCAACGATGCCAACAAGCTCAATGTCTTACTGTGGCGTTACTGCTGTCGCCAAACATATGGTTTGCACACAGCTTGGGGCAATTAGTGTAACATGCTATTGGAGTATGAATACGACAAACGGGTCTTTTAGAAGCTTAGCCCTTTTAGTTGCTTTAATGTAGTTTAAACTTTGGACAGTGAGATTATGCAGTTGAAATAAAATTAATAGAATATAATTATAGACAATTTTTTTTGTGAAACTCTGAAGGTGGATAATACTTTTTTTATTTATTAAGCTCATTTGGGCATGTACAAATATTTTGAATAGTTAATAGCGAGTAGCAATTAGCGACTGGAGATTAGCGACTAATTAGTAATGAGTTAATTATTAAATTTCATAAAAGTGTGACAAATATAGTGTTTGAATCGATTAATAAGCGTAAAATAATTAAAAATAATATAAATAATTATTTTAAATAATTTACATTATTATATGCATTCTAAAATTAAATAATTTATTTTATTTTGACTATTTTTAATAATAAATAATAATAAAATAAATAGTTAATTAAATAATTAATAAAATAATAAAGTGATCACATGGTATAAAAGAATAACTATGTTCATACAAATAGTAAGTGATAATAAAATATTTGGAGGGTATATTGAAAAATAAATTTCAACACTCTAACCGCTACCTTAGATATTGATCTTGAAGTATCTTAAAACGCTAAGTTTCAATCGTTTGTCGCTAATATTAAGTGTACTTACTAAACACCTTAACTAACGTGTTGACTAAGTCAACACACTATACGCTAACGTAGAGAGTACTTTTATGTTGTGCCAAACATAACCTTAAGATTATAATTGAAAAAAATAAATAATTATCTTCTTACAACTTAAATTATTAGAAAAAAATGATTAATTAACTAAAATTTTGAAAAATGATACTGAAATATGCAGATCTAAATCATCTGCAAAATATCTACATCAAAATATTAGCCATGGATATGATCAAGCGTGATCCAAATACTTGGATCATGTATGTCTAAATTTCCTTTTTTTTTTCAATTGTCACTCAAGTCCGGAAAGCGACACTGATTTTACGTATTGGTCACGGATTCAAGTATCGATCAATCATCGAGTTTAATTAATTTGATGTTCTTCCCTAATTACATACCTAATTATGATATATGAGACTTAACACAAATATTCTACGTATAGAACTCGAACTCTGAGATTTTTTTAATCGACAAAAAGTTGTCTACCATTCCATCCCAATTGATCTAAAATTTTTTTGAAGTGCTCCAAAATCTCACCATGAATCATGATACTTAGCACGTACCACATGGTATGTATTTTTAGTTTCCACATATATTATTAGCTTAGGGTCTGTTTGGTTGGAGGTGAAAGGAGGGTAAAGGAGGGGAAGGAAAAGGAGGTTAATAGTTTAACCTCGTTTGGTTGCATTTTTAACGGAGGAGAATGGAGGGGAATGTTCCCTCCATTTACCTCCATTCCCCTTCAAGAGCTCATTTTTCTTTCAACCCCGAATTGGGGTGGAAAGGAGGGGAAAGAAATATTCATATATAATTTCCAATTTTGACCATATGTAACTAACTATATAAACACAAATTTTAGGATATATTCGTCCAATAAAAATTATAATTCTCCTTCTTTNGTGGAAAGGAGGGGAAAGAAATATTCATATATAATTTCCAATTTTGACCATATGTAACTAACTATATAAACACAAATTTTAGGATATATTCGTCCAATAAAAATTATAATTCTCCTTCTTTCTCTTCTCCTCCCTTTAGTTATGTTATCCAAACAAGGTTAACGCTTTTACCTCCTTTCTCTTCCATTACCTTTCCCCTAGTTTCCCTTCCCCTCCATTACCTTCCCTTCCCCTTAATCATCCTGAAACCAAACAGACCCTTAGGGCGAGGGCGATGATGTTAGGCTTCATTACCTGTAGTCGTAATATGTCTAAATCTCATGTGATTTGGAGAAAGGAAAGACAATAAAATTTTGTTATCGGATTTGGTGTGTCCGGTTTCACGGAGATGATCCCGTGAGCCCCATTTCAGTGCCCATTCTTTCAGTTACTTGCTTCCAACGAACAACTGACCCAACCAATTCCATCGACCACATCCTCGCAGTATAAATTTGCACCCAATTGTTCCCTGCATCTGCATGCACGCTTAACTGAAGCCTTCATCCCCCAACCTCTGGCACGGTCTGCTCTTGCTGATTTCAGTGATTAAGCAGCTGTAAATATGGAGACCAAACTCCTAATCTTGTCACTGATCATGACATGCCTCTTGCTGCCTTGCGCCGCCTCGCCGCCACCCTTCGACTACGGCGACGCCCTCTCGAAGTCCATCTTGTTCTTCGAGGGCCAGCGCTCCGGGAAGCTCCCGGCGACTCAGCGGCTCACGTGGCGCGGCGATTCCGGCCTCTCGGATGGTTCTTCTTACAACGTCTGCATCTTGTAGCCTTTGTTCAGGTTGTCAATATACCCTGTGCGCTGACGCACAAGTGTTTTGCCTTTTCATGGCCACTTCAGGTGGACCTCGTCGGCGGCTACTACGATGCCGGGGACAACGTAAAGTTCGGACTTCCGATGGCCTTCTCCATGACGATGCTGTCGTGGAGCATAATAGAGTTCGGTAGCCTGATGCAGGGCGAGCTCGAGCACGCGAAAGAGGCTGTTCGCTGGGGCACAGACTACCTCTTGAAAGCAGCAACTGCAACCCCTCGTACTTTATACGTTCAGGTCAATTAATTGCGAACTAACCAAAGACGACGTATTAGTCAATGGCATATTGTCATTTGTTTCTGTAACAATGTTGATGCATGCAGGTGGCAGACCCATACCAGGATCACAGGTGCTGGGAGAGGCCGGAGGACATGGACACGCCGCGAAACGCGTATAAGGTCAGCAGCCAAAACCCCGGCTCTGACGTCGCTGCGGAGACCGCCGCCGCCTTGGCTGCGGCTTCCATGGTGTTCAGAGACTCTGACCCTGCCTACTCTTCGAAGCTGCTTCGCACGGCTACTCAAGTAAACAGCAGCAGAACTGATTAAGCTGTGCACCTTGTAACAGTGCGACCAATTCAGTAGGAGTTCATGGATTTTGATGGATGATTCAAGAATTCTTCCTCTCATTTTCAGGTTTTCAACTTTGCTAATCGCTACCGGGGATCTTACAGCGATTCGCTCTGCTCAGTCGTTTGCCCCTTCTACCAGTCATACTCTGGCTATAATGTGAGTGTGCGTGTGCATCGAATTTGGAAGCAATTTTGCTGTTTCAACAGTTAACTTATATAGTCTGAACTCATTACTGAACGTGAAGGATGAACTGCTCTGGGGCGCGTCATGGCTCCATCAAGCATCTCAGAACGTCTCATACATGTCGTACATCGAGTCCAATGGCCACATATTGGGAGCCGAAAATGACGACTACTCGTTCAGCTGGGATGACAAGCGCATCGGCACCAAAGTCCTTCTGTCCAAGGTATTATATATGCATCCATGGTCTTCTCCTGACGATGAGCAAGTTGCCTAAATTCTTAACAGGAATTTAATGAGCATATTTTCCTCTGATCTCCACCACTCCCACAGGGATTCTTGCAGAATGGAATCGCGAATTTGCAGCTGTACAAAGCCCACTCTGATAACTACATTTGCTCTCTGATTCCGGGGTCTAATGGCTTCCAAGCACAGTACACGCCAGGTTGCTGCCCTTTCTTGACCAGCAGTCTCAACATTAATGTTTCTGAACCAGACCTCTGTTTTCTTAACGTGTCATTTGGATTGCTGTGTACAGGAGGGCTCCTGTACAAGCAGAGCGAGAGCAACCTCCAGTACGTCACCTCCGCGTCCTTCCTTCTACTCACTTACGCCAAGTACCTCAACTCCAATGGAGGATCCGTCTCCTGCGGCACCTCCCAAATCACTGTTGCTAACCTCATCTCACTCGCCAAGAAACAGGTACAGTGTTGGCTACTAATTCACCTGTGATCACTGATCAGTAGTCTACATGCTAAACATTGTTGGAAACATATGTGTGTCAGGTCGATTACATATTGGGCGACAACCCCGCGGGGATGTCGTACATGGTCGGCTTCGGCGACCGGTACCCGCAGCATGTCCACCACCGCGGATCCTCCCTGCCATCGATGCAAGCCCACGCCGGACACATTGCGTGCAACGACGGGTTCCAGTACTTGTACTCCGGCTCGCCGAACCCGAACGTGCTGGTGGGCGCTGTAGTTGGCGGCCCTGACAGCCGAGACGGCTTCACCGACGACCGGAACAACTACCAGCTGACGGAGCCGGCGACTTACATCAATGCGCCCATGGTCGGAGCGCTGGCGTTCTTTGCGGGGACGCCATTAGTGTAGTATGTACGTTGCATTGCCCTTGTGCGTCTTCTTGACTATAAAAGGAGACGGTGGGAAAATTTATATATATGTATCATGTGACATGGTGGAGAGGGATTTAGCAAATGCAAAGCTCCCCTCGCCATGACAAGTTATTTGCTACTTGGTGTACTACTGTTAACTTTCTAACTATTCTACTAATTAAGGCATCTTATACAATTAAACTTTTTTTTGGGTATTATGCACAAGTTTAATATATATATATATATATATATTAAAAGAAATATAATGCATTCTCTCTAGATATATCTATTATTGATCTTTTTACTATTTATTTTTATTAGTAGATAATAGAATGGGCTACGTGTGAGCTCCTTATTTAAGCCAGCTTATTTGTCCATCTTAAGCACATTGGAGATTAGTAAGAAGACTCAATTCAAATTCTTATACCAGGCACATTTCTCATTAATTGTCTTTTATTCTCACATTAATAGCAATGAAACTTACGCAATTTGTTTTAATAAAACGAAATTTAAAAAAATAAAAAAATGAATTCAAGAAAAATAATTTATTTTCATATGTGAAATTATTTTAAAATTTGAAATAATGTGGTTTAGGAAAATTTTCTTAAAACTAATTACTTTTCTAGTATTCCCCTGACCAACAAATTTTGAATTATCAAAGTGATGAAATTATTTTTTTTGAAAATAGTTTTATTAAAATAAGCGGAAACATTGCTTTTTATTTGTTAATATATTTCTTTTATACTAGGCCCGAAGATTTTTTGTAATGAAAAAGTCGTCAGTAGATATTAAATGAAAAAAAAACTGTAAACTGAAATGGTCTCTTTTCCTTCATATAAGGATTTTAATCATTTAACCGTTCTAAGCTTTTAACAGGCAAAAATTTGGGAGAGATGAAACAACTTATGACCAATTAACTAACCACCAAAATGAAAAAAAAAAAAATAATAATACGCGAGAACTGTTCTTGAACTTTTACTTTGACTTTTCTTCTTTTCAAATAATAAAAAAGGAAAAAAAAGAAAGAACAGAAAAGGACCTGTTGTCCAATTAATGTGAGAAGCTTTTGGGGTTTTAATTTTTATTTAACTTGTGTTTTTCGGATCGATTCAAACAAGGTATTAAAATTAAAAAAAGAAACTATAAAAATATGATACCTTTTTAACTCCTTGTTCGCTCAATATATCATTAACATTCATCCATAGGACTAATGGCCAATTGTTAAATTTTCTTTTTGTAATTCATCCCCTAATCCCTTCCAATCTTGCTTAATTGATTACTTTATCCCTAATACTCCTATTAATTAGATGGAATATATAGGAATAATTTTCTACATAATGAGTGTCATTATATTGCTGATCTGTTTTGCTCCTTAAGATTTTGAAAATAATAACTACTTTCTTAAAAAAAATGATCTCTATCTGAAATCAACCGTTTTTATTGATCTTTCTTTTTTTTTTTATCAAACCTTATGTATATATGTATATGTGTATTATTTGTAAATAAAATCAAAAGAAATCCATCAACAACTTTTTTTTTCAAAATAGATCGACAATCTTATTATAGGTTCTCAAATCAGATTACGAATTAATCATTAATTTCCTAAGATACATATAATCCTGACTACAAAACAGATCATATATCTTTTTACAGGCATAAATAAACAAATTATTATTCGATAAGATAATCGTGGTAGAAATTTATTCTATTTATAATATGATTTGTTCCAACCAATCAAACAAGATTTGAGGATGATCCTTCTATAAATACAACAGTAGGCCTCGTTTTATCATTGTTTCTTTCACCATTTCATCCAATTCCCATCAACATGGAGCGAACAAAGAGTTGCGCAGCTTTGCTGCTCCTCGCCGTTTGTTGCATCAACATCGCCCAAGCCACCCTTGTCTCCCATGACTCGCGATCTCTGGTCATCGACGGCCAGCGCCGGATCATCATCTCCGGCTCCATCCACTACCCACGCAGCACGCCTGAGGTGAATGCAACGATGTACATTGGAGTTATTTTTTCTAGGTTTAACAGGGCATGCATAATCATGCATGCATGGATATGCGAGAAGACTAATGTTGTACAGTGCTTATAAAGGGTTCTTGATCATGGTTCTTTTGTGCATCTAGATGTGGCCTGACTTGATTCAGAAGGCCAAAGAAGGAGGCGTCGACGCCATCGAGACTTACGTCTTCTGGAACGGCCATGAGCCCAGGCGTCGTCAGGTCTGATAGAGTACTGTTCTCTGTGCATGTTCATCACTCTTAAACACACGTAGCTGAAATGTGTTATGTGGTTTGATTCAAATGACACATTTTTTTTCCATCTTTTCTTCTTCGTTTATTTAGTACCACTTCCAAGACAACTACGACCTGGTCAGGTTCATCAGGGAGATCCAGAACGCAGGCCTGTATGCGATTCTTCGCATAGGTCCATATGTTTGTGCAGAATGGGACTATGGGTACTTTGAATCTTAACAATTATGGATTTCTGTAGGTTCTCAGTTATGTGTTCTTTATATATGATATTAATTTGATGCTTTCAGCGGTGTACCTGGTTGGGTACGAAATATTCCAGGGATGCAAGTTAGAACGGACAACAAACAATGGAAGGTATAAGTTTTGATCTTTTTTTTTTCTTTTCTCATGATTTTCTCTGTGTTAATCTTATTTTATGGCACATTTTCATTTTCTGCTGACTATGATTATGATTTCTTTTCGATAAGACTGATTATGGTATGATCACTAATTTATTGGCATTGAATGGTAGACTTGTGTAATTATTGATGTAAAATAATTCTTTGTTTTCAGATAAAGTATATTAGTTAATCATATTATAAGTCATTTTTGCTTCACATAATTTGCTATGAACCTTTTGACAGGATGAGATGCAAACCTTCACTACCTTAATTGTTAATATGATGAAGGATGCAAGATTGTTTGCACCACAAGGAGGTCCTATCATTCTCAGTCAGGTTCCTTCTTCTTTTAATATCTTATTTTCTGTGTATTCATGTATTAAATTGTTTCATCAATTTTTTTTTCACTACTTATGATATACTAAATTTGCTTTGAAAACTAGATTGAGAACGAATATGGAAATATCCAAGGGGGTTTGGATAAGGATAATGCGAAGCGTTACGTTACATGGTGCGCACAGATGGCAGATTCATTGCAAATTGGTGTGCCGTGGGTCATGTGCCAACAGCAAGATGCGCCAGAACCAATGGTCTTGTTCACAAACTATACACATGCATGCACATTGTGATTTGTGCTTCATTTTTTCCTTGATAGAAACATCATTTGTTTCCATTTTGATTGCCAGGTTGAGGCATGCAATGGTTTCTATTGCTCGGACTATAAACCCAAGAATCCAAATAACCCCAAGTTTTGGACTGAAAATTGGACTGGCTGGTGAGTTTTGGATATGTTTTCTTCTCAATTTATTTTCACAGCGCACATTGTGGCATTGATCTTAATTCAAACTTATGTTTATTTATTTAGGTTCAAAGGCTGGGGACAAGCAACACCATTTAGGCCTGCTGAAAATGTAGCCTTCGAGGTTGCTCGCTTCTACCAGAAGGGCGGATCATTGCAGAACTACTACATGGTGAATGCTTGACCCTATACAACACAAATTCACTCAAGTTGTTAAATGCTGATAATAAAGTTTCAGAATGCCAGAACTTATGTTTTCATGTTTTTAGTATCATGGAGGCACTAATTTCGGTCGGACTTCTGGAGGTCCATATATCACGACGAGCTATGATTATGATGCTCCTCTTGATGAGTATGGTATGTTGATTTGTAATCTCTTTCTCAATGGCCTCTAGCTTCTGGTGCACTGTATGTCATCATTTATATATTGTCATTGCACGCCTTTCAGGTAACATAAGACAGCCCAAATGGGGGCATTTGAAAGAGTTGCATGCTTCCATTAAACTTATGGAGAAGGCCCTCGTCTATGGATATACTTTTGAAAATGGGCGCGCTAACGGAGTGACGGTATTGTTAAGTTTGTGTGTGCATTGATAATTCCTCTGATTATGACTCAATTGCTTGATCTGGTGTTATGGATTTTGCAAAAAATTATAGGTTACAAGGTACACCATTAATGGGACTACTACTTCTTCTTGCTTCATAAGCAACGACAACACCACATCTGATGCAACAGTTAGCTATGGAGGAGAAGAATACTTCTTGCCTGCATACTCTGTTAGCTTGCTTCCTGATTGCAAGAAGGAAGTTTTCAACACCGCCAAGGTACTCGAGGCATTATTAAATATGCTATGGATGACTATATCATGTTTCATATGTTTGATTCTTGTTAGTTGCATTCATCATGTGCCTTCCCCCATGTAGGTGACAGCCCAGACTTCTATCATGGTAAAGAAGTCTGGAGGACCTCAAACAATGAATTGGTCATGGAGACCTGAGAATGTGGGCTCCTCGGCTAAAAGTTTGACACCCCCTTTCACAACCAACAAGCTCTTGGATCAAGTTGTGGCCACTTCTGATGTGAGTGACTACCTTTGGTACACGACCAGGTAAGTTTACTCCTAAGATGAAGATATTTTACATTCTTATTCAATCTTCGTGTTACTTGATATGCTTATTTTGTTATACAGTGTGAATATTGCTCAGAAGGGCCAAATGGTTCTTAGTGTTAAGACAGCTGGTCATATACTGTATGTCTTTGTGAATGGTCTGTTAGTAGGTAATGAAATCCAAATAATGAATGCATTAGTTATTTCTTAAACCTAGCTTCCCGTTTCTTATAGAGTTCTCACTAGTGATCACTTCATGAAACTCAAATTATGCAGGATCTCAATTAGCAAAAAAAGATCACTATCAATTTACTTATGTGTCCAACGTGAATGTTAATTCTGGAGATAATCAAATATCCTTGCTCAGTGCGACTGTCGGGCTTGCGGTAATCATGCTGTCTAATTGTTTCAGTTAAATATCATACAACTAAGGAGTATAATCAGTCTCATTATCCTTCTTCTATTGATGAACTTCAAATAGAATTATGGTGCACGCTATGAGCTTACTCCAACTGGAATCCTTGGGCCTGTCACATTGGTTAGAGGAAACACCACCCTGGACTTGACAAACAATCCTTGGACTTACAAGGTACATATACTTTTAAGTCATGCATAAATAAAATAAACTGCACAAGAACTCTAAACATGACAAGCATGTCATTTTGTGATTTAGATTGGTCTTGACGGTGAAGCAAGCAAGATCCATGCTAGAGGCAATCGGGTCAAGTGGCTATCAGGTGTTATTCCAGCCAATAGACCCTTCACATGGTACCAGGTACTTATTGTGTTCTTATTTGATACATTAGAAAGATATGTTGCAGCAAGGTTTGCATTATAATATACAACTCGATTGTGGAAATTTGCCATTGTAGACGACATTTGAATCGCCTCTGGGAACTATTGACCCGGTGGTGGTAGATTTGCTTGGCATGAACAAAGGTGCTGCATGGGTTAATGGCCGTAGCTTGGGCCGTTTCTGGCCAAGTAGAATGGTGGAGGAAAACTGCAACGGCTGCTACGTTGGTCGCTACGAGCAGAACAAAATATGCAAAAAGGACTGCGGTCAGCCATCACAAAGATTCTACCACATCCCAAGGTCGTTCTTGAAGCCCGGCGAGCCCAACACTTTGACGTTGTTCGAGGAAGCAGGAGGCAACCCGTTCAGCATAGCCTTCAAGACCGTCACAGTGGGCACTGTGTGCGCCCAGGCGAACGAAGGCAATGCAATGAGCCTTTCTTGTCAAGGAGGCCAAGCGTTCACCAGGATCGACTTTGCAAGCTTCGGCAATCCGGGCGGGACGTGCGGCGCGTTCACGAGAGGCAGCTGCGACGCCGACGCGTACGACCTCGTCAAGAGCGCGTGCCTCGGGAAGGAGTCGTGCACTGTGTCGGCCTCTCAGCTTATGGGCGACAAAGGTTGCAACAACTCGGTGTTGGTTGTTCAAGCAACTTGTTACCTGGTGCCACCGAACCCCAAGTGACGAGTAACCTTTTAGAAGTAATGAGGTCTACATGTAGTTGTGTACCTTTCAGTTCTTGTGTTTCTCACTTATATTAGAATTTGGATATATTAGTTTGATTTCTGATTATAAATGTCAAACTCGTGAAATTTAGAATTGGTCTCTTATTGAGTGATTCTTAGACTGTTATATATCTTATTGTGCAAAATAGAAGTCAGATTTCTTTTGTGCATACAGCTCCACAATGGATTTTTTTTTATATTTTCATAAAATGGAAGAAAGACATTCATTTCATATAGATCATTGAATCATTAATTTATCATCCTTCTTTTCGTAAGAGTAAAAAAAAAATACTATGATGATTCTATTACTTTATATATTTATCTCGTTTGTAATTTAGTAATCACATTTGTAACATAAATATTAGAAAGATACTTATAGTGTGCTAAGAAAAATAGTTTGTAATGCTGAAATGAAATGTACATACTACTATCTCGATACACTAATGATGAAAATTGAATTGAACTACAAATGCTTCTGCATTAAATCATATTGTTTCCAGAATTTTTTTTATTTTTTCTTTGCTTTAACAAATGGAATTGTACTTCTTCCATTTTGATAATTGATTATGAGAATTACGCTAGAGTAGCAATGCGAATATGATAAATGTTTAGCATGTTAGGTTAATTTTGTGGATGGATCTCATATGATTAAGCGATTTGATGCCCCTCTACATTTCCAATGCCGATGGAGTAGAGCTCTAGTAATCTCTTGGATAATTGCTACAATATCTCCATTTTTTCTTGGTAACATTACTCTCTTCATTTTAGGTTTCATATTTAATTTTCTTTTTGACTATTAGCCGTTAGAGAGTGTCATATGCTCCATTTTATTAACGCGTAGATTTTAAATTTCAGATATGAAAATATTAAAGTATCCATGTTATATATATATTGGTATAATTTTTTATATAGATAATTTTGGAATAAAATCACTATCATAAATTTTAAATTTGATGATTAAATATATGTTTGATATCAATAAAATGATACGTGGCATATTCATCTTTTCATAATTAATTTAAGTTGTAGTTTCCAATCACAGTTATGCATGACATCAATCTCATAATTGGTTATCATATGTTTCCTATTTTTTGCATGGAAAATAAATATTCAAGAATTATAATATGAACTATCAATTTAATTTCCTCCATCGAAAAATACTCATGAACCAAGACATTATTTTCATGATAAAAATCATTAAAAAGACTAAAAAATATCATTAACATCTAATATATATGTGTGTGCGTGTATTAATTCTCATGTATAAGAGGTAATTAGGTTAGATGGGTTCTTTTTCCTCATTCCCATTTATCTTTTTTCTTTTTTTTATACCTTTATGAAATTTTCACTTTTTCATCCTTTATATGGTCATTAATACAGGTATATATATAGACATTTAATTACAAACATTTACACAAATTCATTTAATGCCCTCAGCTCTTTATCACAATTTATTTTATGTAGGATATATACATACATACATATATATATATATATATA
>LTAE01010887.1:0-16108 GCA_001647135.1 Pontederia paniculata
ATATAGTGAACTCCGAAGATCTCGAAGGAGAAGATCGGAGCAGGGACGTAGGCCAAAGAGTTCGGACGAACCTCGATAACAAACTTCGTGTTTGTTTGTTGTGTTTGTTCTTCTCTCTACTCTCTTCTCTCTATTTGTGTTTATATTCATATATGTTTGCTTCCGCTACACATAACACATCTATATTAAACTAAGAAGAACAAAAGGTTTTAATATACCAATTCATCCCCCCCCCTCTTGGTGCCATTCCAGATCCAACAGTTGTCTCTTGTTCAACTTGCTCAACAGATTTGCCTTTGTCTTCAATCTTTGGCTTCGATTGTTGATTAGTTTTTTGTTGTTTCTTTGCTATTGAAGATCAAATGATATAAGCGTTTCTTAACATGTGGTGTGCAAAAGATGTATCCTAAAAAACTCACAACACTAAAGGAAAAGTGAAAGCAAATAAAAATAAAAATATTAAAGTAGCTAATGAGCTTGGAATACACAATTAATTGATTAATTCCTAGCAATGGCGTTAAAAACTTGATTCATGTTAATAAGGTAGTTGCTAGCAAGTGCACTAATCGTATGAAGTAATAGTTCAAGGTGAGTTTATTATTGTTCACACGAAGATTAATATTAGCTCTATCTATCTAATCTCACCAATTAATAGGAGAAAATATATTTTGGATAAAAAAAATAATTTTAAAAAGAAAATAGAGAAAAGAAAAAAGGATTTGTGACGACAATAACCTCTAGATTAGGATGAAATAAGACGAATATAAATAAATCAAATTTTATTAATCAACTATGAGGATTAGGATCTACCTAGAATTTGATATCATCTCTAGGATGCACCAACTATCTCAAATCTAACAGACTCTACTGTTCATCTCCAAGATGCCAATCTAATCTAGTAAGATTTAAGACGATGTAATATGTATATCCTAAGTTGTGGATCATTTCTCTGCAAGATGTTAATTTCACTAACCTCACACCTAAAGTATTCCTATAGGATTCTACCTAGATGTGGTATGCAACGCTTCGATTCAAAATTCAAAAATCAATTTAAAAAATGAAAGAGAAATAAGACCTCATTATTCCTATCTAGGATGTTAATGAAAATCAAAATCTCAAAAAGATCATGAAAGAGCATTACACATATCATTCATACACTACGAAAATTTAAGAACTAAAATTGATTATCACAAGGGTTCAAAAAACACGTCAACAAATGATGATAGTCTTCTTCAAAAACTCTACGCAAAAATATCGTCTTCTCCTCTTGGTGTTAAGCTTCCTAAAGGCTCGTGACATCAAAAACTTATCTCTCAAGTCTCCTTCAAAATCCTAATTTCAAGCACCATCTCCTCAAAAGTGAGGCCTTCAAGGTATATTTATAGGTTTTCAATGATATTTAGCATATAAGAAGAGTACTTGGATAATAAATCTCAAAAGATGACTTCAACCAAATTCGAAAATAATTTTTTCAATTAATTCTGCAAATTGTCATGGCCGTAACCGAATGATATGTGTCATATTCGGCAACGTCATAGCCCGTAACTCAGATATCACGTTCGTAACTAAACCGTTGGCCTATTCACGGTTCATGAAGTGTGAATCATGATCGTGACCGAACGAGGCCTTTAATATCGTCCACATGTTACGGTCCATGAATTGATAGTCATGGCCGTGATCGAACTTATGTGTATCACCACTGAATCTTCATGGTTTTCAAGGCCGTGAAACCTTTTCACAGCCCATGAAATTTCTTGAAATGCTGCCAATCGCACTCACGGTCATGACTATCCCCATCATGGTCGTGACTTCAACTTTTATATTACTTTTGCATGATTTTGCCTCCGATTTGACTCCATATTTTTGTGGTCTTCCTTCATCATGCTGCCAAGTGCCCTGGACACACAAAAATATGATTTTATGCATACTTTGACTCCAGAAACTAAAATAAAATGAAATGAAGGATAAAAATTATGCACATGATGATGAAAATGAATGAAAATAAGACTAAAATGATATAAAGACTAATTTTAGCATGCATCAATCACCACCTATCTCGTCGCCTTGGATTGCTATTCATTCTTCTTGTGCCCTTCATCCATCTCTGATGCTCATATCTTACCCACGCCTTTGATTCTCACCTCTAATGTGCTAGTCCTACGCATATTCCATCATCCCTCCTCCACCCTCTAATATGGTTTTGCATCCTCGCAAACTTGTCAACTATAAACAACTTGCATGCACTCCTTCGCAATAAAACATGGGATCTAGTCCCTCGCTAGCCTTACATGCATGTACTGGGGTTCAAGTGGTTGTTTCACATGAAGTATCACCATGATGGCTCGGTTGATAGATACAAGGCTCACCTAGTGGTGAAAGGGTTCCATCAACAAGCAGGTGTCGACTATAATGAGACATTCAGCCCAATTATTAAACCTACAACTATACACATTGTTTTGTCTCTTGCAATTATTCGTCAAATGGTCGATCAAACAAATAGACATCAGCAATGACTTCTTACATGGTGGCCTACAAGAATGTGTTTATATGCAACAACCTCTAGGATTCCTTGATAAAGATAATCCAAATTATATTTACAGGTAAGACAAATCAATATATAGATTGAAATAGGCCCCTCGAGCCTAGTTTCAAACCCTATATGGCATAAAAAAATTTGGTTTCTAAGGTTCAGCTATAGATACGTCTCTTTTCATTCTTCAACAATGTGAAAAATTTACCTTTGCACTCATATATGTGGAAGATATTATTCTCATAGGCACATATTCAATCAAGAAATTATTCATCACCTTCAGATATCCTTTGTTGTTAAGGATTTAAGCTCCCTGCACTTCTTCTTATGTGTTGAGTTGAAGAAATTAATGATACTTCTTTATCTTTATGTGTTGAGGTTTTATCACACAAATGTGGTTTTTGTTATCTCAAAAATGATATATCCAGAATTTGCTCACTCGTACGAAAATGGACAGTGCTAAACCAATCACTTCTCTATTAGCCTCATTGACCAAAATTTTCCCTACAAATGTAATTTCCTTTGTCAATGCTTCTTTGTGCTAGCTGACAATTGGAACACTTCAATACTTAACACTTACAAGACCAGATATTTCATTCATTATTCATCATGTTAGTCAATTTATGCATAACCCTTGAATTGATCATTGGCAAGATGTTAAACAAATTCTTCATTGTCTCAAACACAGTCGATCCATGTGGGGTTACGCCATATATCTAGGCAACAATTTAGTTCCTTGGGCAGCAAAGAATCAAAATATTGTTTCCATATCTTCCACTTGGAGCGAATATCGAGCCACTGCCGATGCCACTGCAAAAATCATTTGGATTCAATCATTGATTAAAGAACTTCTTGCATTCCTCTACGTCACCTATTCTTTAGTGTGACAACATTGGCTCAATTTACTTAACCTCCAATCCTATCTTCCATGCAAGAACTAAACACATTGAAGCATATTTTCACTTTGTTCTTGAAGAGGTAGCTCGCAAACAACTATTAGTTTGTTTTATCTCAAGTGTGGATTAATTTGCAGATATCATGACAGAGCTCCCTTTCAGAGCTTGGTTCAAACATATTTGTGACAAGCTCCGATTGCTATCTTGCCCTAGTCGAACCTGAAGGCGCATATTATCTTTACTGACTATTAAACAAAAGATATTCCATCTAAATAGATCTCATATAACACCAAACTGCAATAGAAGAAAACAACTGATGATCTCATATAGCACCAAACAACAATAGATGGTCTCATATAGCACCAGACTACAATATATGCAACATATTATTCTTATCTGTAATTATAAATATGTACTCATGATTCATTAAGATTTGAAGGAAAATTAACTTTCTTTATAATTAATATTTCTTATTTTGCACAATTGTACACTTTGATTGTTCGATAATCAACTTTTTATCGCAACATCAGATCTCTAATTAGTATTTTTTTTCTAGTCGTGAGTTAGATAATATTTGACATTGAGTCATGAACTCTCTATTTTCCAATCTAACAATTACACACATTTGTTCTCAACCTCGTCCATTCCCTTGTTCTTTTATATTTGAATATTAATTGTTTGATATTTAGATGACATTTTATTTTTTAGGTGTATGCATTTATAAGATACAATGAATTACAACATAATTGAGAATGCATGAAAAAATAACTTTTTTTACACGAAAGTTAATGATTAAAAGTAATATATTAATAAAAATAATATGTGGCATTGAATTTTGTTTCATACTTTCGTATATACACCTACAACACCAAGCAACATGCAAATACTATGTCATCTTTACTCCTTTAGCTTCACATGAATCCAAAGCTTCAAACAATTCAAAATCTAGCCCAAAATATGTTCTCCTCCATAGGGATTTTGGAGATACACTTTCGGAACCCCTTTTATGTTTCCTTTTTCTAAAGCCAAATGACTACATATTCACCTCAAAATTGAATTTGTTGGGATAAATAGTCCTTGATATCCTTGCAAAATTCTTCCCCCATCTTAATGGCTTCATTTCACCTTGATCAATGTCATCACAATGGCAGCGTCATCAAATGTTGTTTGCATTAGTGAGATAGAACAATGCACTACTAACCATTTTCTCCCCCTCATGATATCCTAAGCCTTATGAACATTCTAGATAAAGTCTAATATATGACATATATGATAGAAGATAGAGTTTTAGATAGTTTAGACTCTAATCTTAATATTGTTATTTTTTATGTTTTAGCTTTTAGGTTGTTTATGATTTACTGTAAAAAATTATAAATAGACCTACAATCTTTCTATAAATCGATTCATATTTAATTTACTCCATAAATTTGTGCGCTTATTTCCTTTGGTGGACTTCAATCTCATGCTCAAGGGTTCTATAAATTATACTGTCAAGCTTTTGAGCTATCAACTTCTTTGAGATTCGCTTTACCACCAAGGTTGTTAAATTCAAGAGTTTAAGTAGATCCGTGTTCTCTCTTATGGTTGTTAAACTCATATGGTGAAGTCGTAACGTGAAGTTGTAGAGTTTACGT
Organism: Pontederia paniculata; assembly: GCA_001647135.1. Classification (NCBI taxonomy): domain Eukaryota; kingdom Viridiplantae; phylum Streptophyta; class Magnoliopsida; order Commelinales; family Pontederiaceae; genus Pontederia; species Pontederia paniculata. Next base: position 5,061 of record LTAE01010887.1, read on the forward strand.
ACCAAATAAATTAAATTATAAAATAATTATTATGCATCCACGGTATAAAACTATGAACATATTTTAATATCTAAATATATAAAATTAATATATTGCATTCATATGACATAAATATGAAGCAATGAAAAAAAATACTGTCACTTCTAACTAACTTACAACTTTGCAATTTATTAAGTTAGAAAAGTATTTTTAACGAAAGGTAACGATGCACTAAAGTTGGTTGCAATAATTTCAACTCATAATATATTATTTGTGAACTTCACTCGTAATTGTTAATAAGTTAGTTAAACCAAATATTTAATATTTAAGAATATTTTATTATACAAAATGAGGAGTCGTGCATACCCATATAGAATCGTACAAACTCATATAAAATCATATAAACTATATAAGAGTTTACATAATTTTTAAAATTATTTTTTTAGTAGAATCTAAGAGTCTAAATCATTTAAAAGTTTATGCCAACTTGATTCATTTTCTTACCTAAACTCTTAAACTCGTAAGAGTTTGACTCGAAAGTTTGACAACATTGCTTACCAATATAATCTCCTTCACCAACATCCTTGTGGCGTCAAAGTCCTTGATCTCCTTGGTCAACCTTACACCTTTTTAGGATCACACATGATGTTGATCCCCCTTGGATTGCCTCATGCATGGCCTCCTCATAGACTCTATTTTTTTATTATAGCAACACTACTTCCTTTTCAATGATAGCTATGTCCATTGTCTTACTCAATGCCTTCTGATGATCGAGGCAATGTTATTGCACTTCGCTGACATTTTTGAAGAGTCAAATTAAACTAGCTTCAAAGGTTCTCATTTGATCCTTTGTATTCGAGTAGCCCTTTTTCATAAAAGTGATCCATCGAGCTTTGTCTTGCTAATTCGTAACATCTAAGTTTTACAATATTGCTCAAACAATGACAATATCAATTTAAGAAAAAAAAATTCTAATACCATCTTGTCATGAGAGATTTCCTCACTTTTGTGCAACATTGTTGTATCCCCAATCACTAAGACTAGCAAATTTCTTAGAGTTTGTATGCATTGGAGCTAAGTTTGCATGTAGCCTGCCCAACAATGATGTTCAAAAGAATTTTGATCAATGAAGACTTATATGGATTATCATCCACAATCAAAGCAACACACTAGAACTAGGAAAGATCTTTGTACAAAGAGCATCTAGAATACAAGAAGGTTTAGGACTAGGTTTTATCCTTTTATTATGTATAGAATGGAGACGTAAGCTTGTGGTATTAAAAAATTGAGAATTAGAAAAAAAATTGTGTCTAAATAATGATCTTCTTGTGCAACTATGATGATAGGAAATTTACTCTATGTTTTCATATGCAAAGTCTACACTTTCTCCATGAATTAAGAATCTATGTATACATATCGTCGCATATTCTTATAACCTTTGCATCATTTGAAATTTCCCGAATATAAGTGCATATTTTTACTCCCAAGACTCTTTTAAGTGAAGTTCTAAATGATAATATCTGATTTCTCTTGCAGGAATTTAACTGGGGTCGTATCACATTTATGCTGGAATATCGGGCCTGGGGGAACTTGTGGAGATGTTCAAATCCTAACACCACTACCTGTCAAATGCCGCTAGAAGACAAATCAAAACAAATTCCTACAGATTACAGATGCAGAAGATTCATTGGAATTTTCCAAGGAATATTGGCAGGGGTAGGCAACGGGCGAGTGGTAGCTATTGATTGGAGGAAAGGAGAAGCGTAAAAGGCAAGAAGGAAGGAGGAAAACGGTGTTTCGCATCCGAGAGGAGGGGGAGCTACCACCATTGCTAGGAGAAGGGAAGAATCGGAAGGAAGATTAATGTTTCATATGAGAATATTGAGGAGTATCATTGGCTCAGTTTGTAATCTCTACTTTTGTTATTTTCCAATGATGAACTCCTATTTTATTAAGTGTTTGATGTGTGTAATGATTGTTATGGGCTAAACATTTCAGCCTGGACATGGGATAATTTAAGAACTTCTATTTGCTGTTTTGAACTACTCTTTTAATGAATTAATGTTTCTATTTGACTTTCCAATCTTCTCTTGCATAATGTGTTTTCTATATGTGCTGATTTTGATGTGGTAAGCTACTTGTTATCTTATTTTCGATGGAGGGTTGAGACCAAGAGGGAGAACACTTTCCATTGAGAAGAAATAGTGTGTAGTTCTTAATTGTGCTATCTTTTGGTTATATTGATTATTCACATCTTTGTTGTAACCTTGTCCCGAGAGGGAAAGATATGTTGCAAGGACTTTACGAGGATCCGAGAGGTGAGTAGGGTTTTATGATATGTGACTTTCATTTCAGCTCCATGTGGTTGAGACTAATTGGGAGAACCCCTTTGTCTAAGGGATTCATGTCACGATCTTGGTTCAAACCTTGGTTTGATCCATAAGCCAGACCTATTACGGTCGATCAAATATAATATGGCGGAAGTAATCTTATAATTCATTTGGTATCTCACATGGATAGTATCATAAATGTAAACATAATACAAGCAATATATATATTGATCTCAGAGCAAATCCATACTTACGAATTATACAACATTTTTTTCCTTAGCATTTAATATCCTTATACAAAAGTTATACACCATGAGGAAATACATGCATCCTGACAAAATGATCAAAAGGAGAGACCTAAATCTCATATATAGCTTGACCAAAAGTACTGCAATTCCTAAAGAGAATCACCAAACACGGCTACAACTCTGGTCTACCGATCTGAAAAAATATTGAAAACCACATTATGAGCAAACCACAGCTAAGATGAAAATACATAACCCATGTGTTATCATATATTTAATTTGGATAAAATAATATTAAGTATATCATGGATTGTTAAGTAACTTAAGTACCAGTACTTTATCATATGCATAATCAATATTACAATAACATAATCGTATTGTGCTTGCCGCATGGGGACACATGAAAATCATGGATGCATATACATGTCATATCACCAACTGGTCAGAGGTATCATCCCTTTCGGGATATCATGTCAACCCTGTCAGTGTAGTGGTTGATGGATTCTAGAGATGGCTCCTAGGAATTCAAGTGGTGGCTCTCATCAGTTACAATGTAGCACTTTAGTTCGTATGACACTTAGGTCCAAACAACCTTGAGTCATCCTTTCGAAAATTTATCATATCAGCAGGTATTTCAACCTATAGTAAACATATCAATCCGGCAGGGGTAATGCAAATGCATGCTTGTGTAATATGCAAATGCATCACCTTGTCATATCAATCATATAACATAATTGCAATAAAATAATTCAATTCTTTGTTGTGTTCATATAAACCATATCATTTACCCTCATATATATTCAAAAGTATAATAACTATAACACTATGCACTTTATTGCATAACATATTAAGTGACATTGAATGTAAAAAACACATAATTAATAATCCAGATATCATATTTCAGAGGACCTAATTTTTCCTTACACAAGACTTCATTAACTTTATTCCATATAAACCCCATAAATTGTTCTATTTATTGATTAAGTTCAAAAGATATGAGATCTAGCAATACAATATTTCACTTCTCTAAACATGCAGATTAAATGTTATGCAATAGAAGAGTTATAATCCTAGGTATGCATAACCTTATTTATGAAACTTCAGATGTACTAGAAAGTGGATATAGAGATGTATTGTTATCACTAAAATAGCATATCTGAAGTTTTAGTATTTCAATTATCATTTCAGTCCATGCATAGTGTGAAACAAATTGAGTGATCCTTTAGTTCGGATACATAATCTCTAATGTACAACTTTTATTTAGAAAAATTCCAAAGGCTATGGAAAGTAGGCTTCAAAGGAAGTTCATAGATTTTATTCCATAAATTTTGAAGGATTCAAAGGTGGTTTAACAACAACCTCAAGTACAATCTTCTAGTTTGTTCCTAGTTTGGGTTTGTTGTTCATCATGAAGATAACAATCCATGATGAAAACATGAAGACAATAGTTTTATTGATCCACTACAGCTTAGGAAAATTTGTTTGAACCAAATTTGTAAAGATAATACATAGGAGAGGAGCTAGCAACTGACCTAGGTGAGAAGCCTTCAAGATTAGAGTTCACATGTTTTTTGCACTTGATTGTTCATCCTTACTCTTGATTTTGGTCCAAGGTTAGAAGGTTAAGAATCAGATATATAAATGTCCAAGTCTTATCCATCTATCTATGTCTCTATATTTATAGACATGTACATACCGACTTAAGGTCGGTTAAAATATGTAGGTGGGAATTTGCCCTTGAACTTGCTCTTATAAATGTCCAAGTAAATGGTTTGGCATTTTTCTATTTGTATTTTATTTATTCATTTACTTAAGATATTACATGTAAATAAGAAACTACCTCCCATTTAAATTCAAATAAGATATTTATAAAAATAAATTTCAAAGGAATTAAAATCTAAATTTTGAGTCGAAGAACCAAATCGACAAATTTTCATATTTTCTATTTTTTTCATATTCATTTAGCCTAACGAAATATTCTCCTAAAATTTATTAAAAATCACATTTGGAATACTTGAACATATAGGTACGATTACCAGGACTTTATTTTTCTCAATTTTAACATATTTGAAAATCACATTATCATGTCTTAGATGAAATTTTACCACTTTCGGTGCTCCAACTATTAAGGTTTAAGCTTTTACCTTTATACTATTATCATAAAATCATATTGATCATATAATATGACATGAACACATGAAATCTTATATGTATTAAGTCATGGATATTACAATTCATGTGAGGCCGAGAGGTTCCAATGGATACCTAGAGTTGATTGCAGAGGGATTATCCATAACATCGAGAGATTGTGTGTGAGAAGCCTCTAGAGATTTGAGTATGTGCCTTGATTACGAGAATAACTAGGTTTATTATCATAATATCTCAAGTCACATTATTTGAGCTTCATATGTTCATTAGCAAATAGAGTTCGAAAATGATTCTCATGTCCATGCTACTTTCCATATTTGGGTGATTCGTCTTCCTTCGCATTTGCTCTGCTTCTTTTTAAATCTTAAAAACATCAAAACTATTTTGTTTTATTTTACTTTTCAGATTCGAGTTCCATTTCCTTTTTATTCTTGCACGAGATTTCCTCCTTTTGATTTCGATTTGTGGTAGAATAGAGTGGCTGAATTATGAAATTTCAATTTTCTAGTGGATTCGATCCTAAAATACTACAAGGATAACTGTATACTTACGGTTGGAGTTGCGTGTTTAGGCTAATTTTAAGACTTGTTGATAATTTATTTTCGTCTGGTTGCCCTTAGATCCAGAACTGTCAAACCTTTGCATTCTGAAATCTGGTGCCACTTTTTATATCGACACACATTTTACTTCATCAAGTTTTTGGCGTTGTTGTCGAGAAAATTTTGAATTTTCACATTCAGTTCTTTATTTGGTACCGAGTTGAATCATCCACTTTCATTGTTTATACTCGTGTATCATTGTTTATAATTTGTCATTTTCTTTAGTTTTGATTGTTATTCCTTTTTGTAATTAGTTCTTTTATATCTTTGCTTACCTTCAGTCTTTCATATTTTTAATAGATACTGCACCTATATCTAACTGTGTATGCCAAGCTCTAGTAGTGCAGAAGACAAATTGGGAGACTTTGATCCTGAAGTGGAGAGAAATTTCAGAATAAGAAGAAGAACACAAAGAGAACTCAAATGACGAGCTCAAGTTGCTAGGCAGCAGATTGAAATGGCAAATCCCGGTGTGAATAAACCTTTAGAAGAGTTCTGTACCTCCACAACTATCAGATTAAACTCAGGGATAGCTAGGTCGGCTGTCAATGCAAATAATTTCCAACTGAATTCGATATTAATTGCAGTACTAGGACATAATCAGTTTCGGGGATTGCTCACAGGAAATCCTAATCAGCACTTAATCACATTCCTGGAGATATGTGATACATTCAAATGCAACGATATGTCAAGTGATATATTAGACTCAGGTTGTTTCCATTTTCTCTTAGAGACCGAGCCAAGACTTGGCTGATTTCAGTTGAGCTTGAAACAATCAGGACGTGAGATGAGTTAGTAGTTGCTTTTCTATCAAGATTCTTCCCTCTTTGAAAGATAGTGACACCGAGGAATTAGATTACATCCTTTCTACAGTGGGAGCATGAAACTATTCATGAGGCTTGGGAGAGATTCAAAGACATGTTGAGAAGTTGCCCCCATCATGGATTTTAAAAATAAATGGTAGTTCAAACTTTTTATAGTGGACTAGCTCCTGCAAGCAAGAATTCTCTAGACACAACAACTGGGGGCAAGTTCACGACTAAGAATATAAATGATGGTTATAGACTCATTGAGGAGATTACCATGAATCACCACAATAGGATGCAAGACAAGGCCAACAAACATAAACTCCAAGACTGAAGTTGAGAGTTGGGATCAAATTTTTGCTAAATTTTAAGGAATTGTCCAAAGAGTTATTAATCAAAATCAGAGTAACAACACACGAAATCTGGGAGTATATTTGTTGCTAAAGCCGCCCCTGTCTATAATGCACCTACCCCCACCTGGTGTGACAGATGTGGATCATCGGACCATATGACAAGTAACTGCAATGCTACAGGATACAATGTGCAAGAAGTCCTGGAAGAGCAGATGAATGCACGGATCCCTTATGGTCAGAATCAACAATTGGAAATAGAAATCCACAATCTTATAATCAGCCATACCATCAAGCTTCTCCTTAGATTAAGGCACATCCAAACTTTTCTTATAAGAATCAGCATTACCAACAATCCAGGGACAAACTCAAAACTTTAAAACAACCGTGCAGTTACCCCCATCCCAAGCCAATCCACAGAGATACTTATCATTGCCGCATTCCCAACAACAATGATAGACGGTGCCGGTTCCTGAAAAATCTCACATGGAAATCATACTGGAATACTAATGAAAAATTAGGGGCATCATGATCAAGCCATGAAGCAACATAGTGAGGCTATGAAGCAACTGCCATTAAAGGAGGAAGGATTAAATGTTCATAGCAATATTATGGAGAATCAAATAGCTCAACAAGTCAATCTGATCTCAAGACCATCTGGGATGTTTCTTGGACAGCGTGAAGCCAACCCAAAGAGCAATGTCAACTTGTAACCCTTCGAAGTGAAAAACAGTTGGAGCAACCTAAAGCCACTAACACCAATCCGGAAGAGTCTGAAGTAGTTTGTTCACCTCAAGGAAACCCAGAAGCTTCACTTGTGGTACCTGAGCAACAACAAGTCATGACTGAAACACCTGCTCAAAAGTGCAAGGGAAATCAACCCATAGACCCAAACACTCTACCTTTTTCTCATATACTAGTGAAGATTCAAAATGATCAACAATTTGCAAGATTTCTTGACATCCTTAGGAAATTGCACCTAAATATTCCCTTTTTGAATCCCTGCAACAAATGCCCACCTATTCCAAGTTCTTAATGGATATTTTGTCGAAAAAAAGAAGGATAAATGTGCATGAGAAAATAGCTTTGAGAGAGGAAGTCAGTGTACATCTAGAGGAAATTCATTCGTAAGATTAAGGATCCTAGTATTTTTTTTGTACCATGTGATATAGGAAACTTGCATGTCAGCAAAGCCCTGTGCGACCTGGGGGCAAGTGTCAGTCTGATACCCTATGTCTATGTCAAGAATTGAATGCGGGGGACTTAAAACTGACCAATATGACCTTGCAATTAACTGACATATTAGTTAAATACCCCCGAGCATACTCAAGGATATACCAATTAGAATACAGAAGTTTTATATACCAGCTGACTTAATAGTTCTTGACATGGAAGAAGATCTGAACACCCCACTAATCCTAGGCAGACCATTCTTAGCAATAGCAAGGGCCATGATAGGTGTGAGAAATCGCAAGCTGACTCAGAGATGATAAAATTGAGTTCAATTGGGCCCAAGCCATGAAATCTCCGTCAAGACAAGAAAGTGCAAATGAAGCAGAAGAAATTTTGGAGGAAGCAATATAGGAAGTCTCTGCAATCATACAGATGGGAGACCTGAATGGGAAAATCCTTGCTGAGCTGGAGGAAGTAAACGAGGACACTGTCGTGAATTAGCCAGGTGGGGGCACCCACCTCCAGTCAAGGTGTGACGATCCTGAGGATGTTATATCTGAAGTAACTTATCTCGTTTCAGAAATAGTTGTACTCTCCGCATATGATTCCCAAGTTGTACCCTAGGTAGAGATGAAACCAGTTCGCTTTAACCTCATGTATGAATTCCTTGGCCCTAATTCCACATATTCAGTAATTATAAATTCAGCTCTTGACCCCGTCCAAATTGACCAACTGTTGAAGGTTCTTAGAAAATATAAGAAGGCAATAGGGTATACAATGAGTGGCATTAGAGGGTTGAGTCCATCCCTATGCATGCACAGGATACCTTTGGAGGACAATGCCAAGCCATCCATAGAATGTCAAAGAAGACTAAATCCCAATTTACAAGAAGTGGTAAAGAAGGAAATCATGAAACCCTTAGACTCAAGTATGATCTACCCTATTTCAAATAGCCCTTGGGTCAGCCCTATTCAGGTAGTGCCTAAGAAAGGAAGTTTGACAGTGGTGAAAAATGGTAAAGAAGAAAATATCTCAACCCGAGTGACTAGTGGGTGGAGGATGTGTGTCTATTTTAGGAAATTGAATAAAGTAAAAAAGATCGCTTTTCTCTACCTTTCCTTGACCAAATGCTTGAGAGATTGGCCAAGCATGAATATTTTTGTTACTTACATGGATTCTCAGGTTTCCTTCAAATACTTATCCACGTGGCTGACCAAGAGAAAACCACCTTCACCTGCCCCTATGGCACTTTCACCTATAGGAGGATGCCTTTTGGGTTATGCAATGTCCCTACAACTTTTCAAAGATGTATGACAACAATTTTTTCAGACTTCATTGAAACCAATATGAAGGTATTCGTGGATGATTTTTTAGTCTATGGATCTTTCTATTCTCGTTGTCTAACGAATTTGGAACAAGTATTGTGCAAGTGCCAGGAAGTCAACCTTTTACTTAACTAGGAAAATGTCATTTCATGGTGCATCAAGGAGTGATCCTAGGCCATGTTATTTTCAGCAAAGGTATTGAGATGGACCCATCAAAGATCGACATTATCTCACATCTGCCCCCACCTATGAATATTAAAGGAATAAGGATCTTCTTGGGGCAATATTGGATTCTATAGAAAATTCATCAAGGACTTTTCGAAGATAGCTAAACCACTCATAGAGCTGTTGCAAAAAGATGAGAAATTTAGATTTGACGACTCCTACCTCCGAGCCTTCAACAAGATCAGAGCTGCACTAAACTAACACCCATCATGCAGCCACTCGATCGGTCCACCCCTTTTGAAATAATGTGTGATGCTAGTGACAATGCGATAGGGGTTGTGATGGGGTAGACAAAGGAAAAACTATATCATGTCATTAGTTATGCGAGCAGGACACTAGACCAAACTCAACAGAATTATACAACCACAGAAAAAGAATTACTGGTTCTTGTCTTTGCCATGGAAAAATTCAGACCGTATTTGATTAGATCCAAGGTTATTGTGCACACCGACCATTCAACAATTAGATATCTATTTGCCAAGAAAGAGTCCAAGCCAAGATTGATCTAGTGGATTTTACAACTGTAGGAATTCGACATTGAGATTAAGGACATAATTGACATCGAGCATCAAGTTGATGACCATATGTCAAGATTGCAGCACCTGCCCCCAACTTGGACTAACCTGTCGACGATCACAGAGACCTTCCTATATAAGCATCTTCTAGCTATATACATCAAATAGAATCCTTGGTATGCTGATATCACGAATTACTTGGTGGGAGGTGTTCTGTCTCCAAATCTTCACAAGCATCATCAACAAGCAAAATTCTTGGCTAATGCAAGACATTATTTCTAGGCGAGCCATTGTTGTTCAAGAAAGTCTGATGGTATCATGAGAAGATGTGTTCCAACTGAATTAGACAACCCCAATCATAGTTGAATGTCATGCCACAACTTATGGTGGACATGGGGGCACCTAGAGGACTATGACAAAGATACAACAAGCTTATTTCTATTGGCCCACTCTCTTTAAAGATGTCTGCCAATATGTTATCTCCTGAGACAGATGCCAGTGAGTGGGATCAATATCTAAAAGACAGGAGATGTCACAACCAGGAATATTAATTGTTGAATAGTTTGATGTATGGGGAGTAGATTTTATAGGTCCATTTCCAAAACTCGAGGCAGTACAAGTATATATTATTAGTTGTGGACTACATGTCAAAGAGGATGGAAGTCATCCCCACAATAAGATGTGACTCTCAGACAGGCATAATTTTTTTCAAAAAAAATATATTTTCCTGATTTGGAATGCTAGGATAATCATAAGCGATATGGAAAAACACTTCATAGAAAGAAGTTTCAAGACTTTGCTAAAGAAGTATGGTATCATCCACCGAGTAGATAACCCCTACCACCCTCAGACCTGCGGGCAGGTGGAAGTTAGGAATTGGCAGATAAAATCTATTTAGGGAAAGGTAGTAACCACAGAAAAGATTGGAGCACAAAATTGAATGAAGCCCTCTAGGGATATAAGACAACCTTTAAAACTTCACTAGGAGACACCCCATTCAGATTGGTATACGAGAAGCCATGCCACTTTTCGGTTGAATTGGAACACAAATATTTTTGGGCAATCAAGTGCCTAAACCTTGATTTGGGTGAAGTTGGTGATCATTGAATGATTCAACTGCTGGGCTTGAACAACTAAGGGTTGATGCTTATGAAAACTCAAGAATTTACAAAGAAAAGACCAAGAGATGACACGATGAACGAATTCAAAAGTGAGTATTCCAAGTGGGAGATCAAGTCCTTTTATTCAACTCTAGATTCACATTCTTCCCAAGAAAAATAAACTGAAATCCAAATGGTCTAGTGATGCGAAAAATGCTGAACACGCAAATCAAAATGCTAGCAAGTGCACTAG
>LTAE01010888.1:5629-16105 GCA_001647135.1 Pontederia paniculata
ATATATATTATCTTATCATAATTCACCAATACTATATGTTTTATAAAATTTGGGTATAATTATTTTTTATAAATATTAATTAAAATTTTATTATATTAGAAAATAAACATTTATTTGGATAGTTATGTATAATATATATAATATTATACAATAAGAATTCTATATATTTTACCTTTAAATTTATCTTAATATTCTTATTATGAAACAAAAAAATTGAAGTCGAAATATAAACTAGATAACTGTAATAAAAATCAACAATCTTTATTGTCCTTTAGTTGTGAACCCACTGCAAAAGACTCTGGCTCCATATAAGATCTTATGACATTAGTATCATCATACAATTAGTTCATACTTCTTAATCAAGATGTTTCATAGGAGGATCATAAAAAAAGATTGAATAATCATGTAGAATAATTTATCATGACAATTAGAGATGGAATTAAATAAAATCTTTAAGCATTCAAATTAGAGATGAACCACACAACAAAATCCTTTCATGTTAAGAATTTAATATGGGCGTTCACCCCAAATCTAATATAAAATTATATATATGACATAAGAGATTATGTAGTCATCATACAAATTATGACATCAAATTCTATATTTGAAATGATCACGAAATATATATCATAATTTATTCATATAATTACTCTTAAGAGTTAAGAGATAAATAATATGATTCATCATTAATGTAGACATATAAGATCATTAGAATGAATAATTCATTTATAAATCTTAACAACAATGATAATAATAAATACATATTTTTTTTGGAACAACTTCAAAATATTCATTTTCAGCATTGGGAAAATTTAACATAGTGTTAATATAAGATTTATAATTTAGTCTATAGATATATGTTTAGAGTAATTCTAATTTTCATTCAATAACCGCAGATGATTGAAATATAAAATTTTCATATTTTATTTTCTTATAATTTATCCTAAAAAAATTGTCTATCAAATTCATATCGATAGTTATGATAGTTGGATCTTAAAATATTCATAACTCCTTGTAGACTTATTATTTTCATTTCATTCCAAATTTTAATATAATATAATACCGATGAATCTACTCCATAAGTTTTTAAACATAATTTCACTATTTCAATTTATAACATATTTTACAAACCGAACATGCTACATATCAAGACAACTTGATGTAGAGTTAGTATTTTGATCATAACATTTTCCATAAACCTCGGATAGAGACAAAATTATTTTTTTGCTGAAAATAGATTTCAAGAGATACACATGCATATGTTATTTTTTTATTTTTAGATGAGTATAACCTAGTTAAACTTGTTCAAAACAAAGACTATAAATCCGAATAGAACTAATAACATGGATTTATCATTATTAACATTTCATCTTATCAATCTAAAGCATGAAACTCTCATGCTATACTATATAAGAATTCTTAAGAATGATTTCAAACTCTAAAGATTTGATCACATGCAAGATTTAATTAAAGATCATCTTCTTCATTTTTCTCTATAAACACATATAAAATCAAATCATATTCTCATTTTTTTATTTTTGAATGACCTACCTTTTAATCGGAAATGTTCTTCTCAAGGTTGCATGAAAGACTCTCAAATTAATATTATGGTTTCGTCTCCTCAAGAACTTCAAAATGATATATAATTTGTAGGCGCTGAAAGAAGTAAATATTTTTCCTCCTTTTACGGCTTCATGAGATAGATGACTGACTCCTAACCAACTCGTCTTTTTTTTATTTTTATTCTTTTTTTGTTGTTACATTAGACCTAAACCTAAAGGGATGTGGTGGCCCCATGAAAGCATATTGTGCATAGTGAGTGAGAACATGCCTATGGTCGTATCTTAAGGCACATGCATCCTATACGAAAGGGCGCAACATGGGAACAAGAAGCCTAACCCTCAATGCATAAGTAAAAAAGTTATTAGCATCTGGTTTATTAAAAGTAAAAAGAAGTTAATGAGTAAATTGAATTTAATGTGCCAATCAAACTTAATTGAGCTTCATTTTCTTTTTCTATATTTATAACTTTTCTCATACAATCATATCCATTATTTTTTTTATAGTAGTGATAACATTATCTTAAACTATTACAATGTAGGCGACGAGAATAGACAAGGAGATCATTTGTAAACAATATTTTTATGTGTTTTCCTTATATGAAGTTGTCTTTCTTTGTATTCTTTCTTCCTAATATATATAATATAAAATATTTAAGAGCTAATTAAAATAATATTTAAAAAAGTTTTGTTTGAACTCTTTATTATGTTGATTACTTTCTCCTTGGTCAGTTTTTTTTTCTTTTTTCTTTGTTTAGGCTTTTCCCGCTTTTTAGATGTTAAATTTCATGCTAAAATAACAAATAAATTTTAAAAATACTTTCCTTTTTATATGAAAGAAGATGTTAAAACAATCGGTTTGATTTGAGTTGAAAGGAGGGGGAGAACAGAGTTTAACCTCATTCAGGTGCACTTTTTATAGATGAGAATTGAGGTTAATGTCCCCTCCATTCTCCTCTAATTGTTCATTTTTCTTTCAGCATCAACATGGGGAAAAGATCAAACACATTTCATATTTTAACTTTACTTAATAAAACATATAAACTCATATATAATAATATATATTAATCTAAATAAAATTATACTTGAGTTTGATTCCCCTTATTTTTCTTTAGTTATGTCATCCAAATAAATTAATTATTTCACATCCATTCTTTTTCATTAGTTTTTCTTTTCCTCCATTATCTTTCATTCTCCTTAATAATTGTTGAACCTAACATACCCTAAAATAATTGTTCATCATTTTTTACATTTTAATTATTAAAGAATACATAATAAATTGAATAATTGTTATTCATTGTGCATTGCGCGAATAATTCTAGTTTAAACAAATGATATGCAAAGAAGGTAAATAGTAAGTATTGTGGTTGTGGAGGCAACTATTGTGTAGTTTTGTCTTCGGGCGCGATGACAAGGACAAAATAATGTATCAAAAGTTACTAATGAGATTTGCTTTAGTTCGATATCGAGGTAGTCAGCATAGTCTAGGACCGGTTGGTTTGATAGTGGTCAAGTTGGACTGGATAGAACTGATTAAATTTAAAAATAAGAGTCGAACGACTAAAATGGATCAATTTTAGTGACATGGTCGATTCACTTGAAAAATAAAAAAAAAGAAAATGAAAACTGGACTTTAAAAGTAATTATGCTATGAAGAAATTTTATGGTTCAAAGTCTGATATTAGTTTTTAATTTTTATTTTTCTTTTTATAAAATAAATTCTTCAATTAATATTTGTATTTTAATAAATAGCTATTTGAGATATATTTTTTTAATAATTTTCATATCAAATAAAATGCTAATTGATCATAAATGAGAGTAAATTTAAATTTATTTTCATATTTAATCATATTATTTGTGATTCTTCTTCTAAATTATAAGTCATATTTTAATTTAATAGTTTGATCATCTCATTAATTAGTTTAATCGATCCGGCCTGACTCAGACTTTTCTCTGGGCCATTGTTCGATTAAATTTTGCCAACCTTGGTAGTGAGAGATTGAGATAAGATTGACAGAAATATAAGAAACAAAGATTTAGTAGTCATATGAGACTTAAATTATACAAATTAATATATGCATGTATATAATTAATATTATATAAAACAAATATTTTTTAATAAAATATGAAATTATCTAACATTCTTATGTATGTTAGGATCATCACAATTGAAACTATATATATTAAAAGAATTGACATTATGTTTAGAATTATAATTTTACTTGAATAGAAGGAAACAACTTTTTCATGTCCACCATCTTTTTTTCTCTATTTTTCCATGAACATGTTCATCTTAGATATTGAATATTGTTATTAACATGCAAAGCCCCATTTTTATAATAATAATAATAATAGAAAATTAATTAGGATGCCCTTGATACCACACTTTTATTTCTACTTTATCTTTGCCTTTTTTCCCCTCATGGTGAGATACATTCAATTTTGATGTATTATTTTTTATTAATTTTTATTTTATTTTCTAATCAACACATTAGTTGTAACGCCCCTAGAAGACCACCCCGCCACGTTACAGAATGTCCTTCTGAGAGCGCTACGACATACATACATATCTTGACTTATAGGTTGTTGACTAACAAGACTTGGTGAAATAAATTAAACTTTTAAAATCCAAAACTCTTTCTATAGCATAAAGAAAAATATGTGGAAGTCTTACATCATATAATTGTCTCAAAAGTCTAACTAGAACAACTCAATAGAAAAGACTAAAAGAAAGAGACACTAGTAGGATCACTAAGTCATGTGCGACACAGCAGTCATCACGAGCATCAGTCATCGCATGCACCACCATCATCTTGTAACTGCAGTATGTAAGGCAACAATAGATAAGCATGACATGATAAATAAATGCAGGAATAAGCTAATGATATAATCAAAAGATCAATTATTTCTTTCTTACTTAACATTCTTTCACTTGCATACTTTTATATGTCATGCATCATCTTTAACTTTACTTTGTTACATCTTAATGTATTTTCTTTCATCTTTAATCTTTCATCCTACTTACATTCATCATTAACATAGCATCATTTTTATCATACTTCACTTCATCATCTTTAATATCTTTGCATCAAGAGTGAGCTATGACTAATAATCAAACATCACTCGCTCTGAGCATACTTTACATGAGTAAGCTATGACTATGGTCAAATATCAATTATCCCAATTCTTATATTTACTTAAGGAGTAAGCTATGGCTATGGCCAAAATTCAATTACTCCACATTATTATCATACTTCATTATTCATCTTCATCTCTAATTAATCCATCATCGACACTCATCAATAAATCCTAATCCTCTAATGTAATATGTCAATGCTATCTTTATTATCTTTCTTTTATCCCATTAGTGACTTTGAAATGACTTTGGGGTTGCTTTGGTGACTTTGAATTGCTCATAAGTCTTGAAGGTCTTGCCATAAGTCATTGGGGGTGCACAAGTCATGACCACATAGGATGCTCGAGAAATCCTTTCATTGCAAGGCGGGAAGAAGCCAAGCAACATGAACTGGGTGGCAACTGCCCTACTTGTCCTATCTTTAACATCACTGCGCTCCCAAAACTTTAATAATATATGACGATCTCAACATTTAATTTGATGAAGCATGGTGGCCCTTTATCTTGTCATCATAATTATTCCTTAATCATCAAGAGAATATATTTTCATCGTCTATTTTCATCTTCCATCATTACGTTAATAAAATAAACCTCTTAGAACATGCGCCATTTCTCGATCGTGTCCGTTCTCCGACACAGCTTGCGTCGACATCTATTCTCTTTATTAACATATGTCGGCCAACGCGTTAGAGCAACGCAGGCTGTGTCCATCATTAACATCGGGTCGTTTCATGATCGTAACATTTTAAGGTTACTATTTATCTTTTGCGGCTGATGCGGAGTGTGTTCAGATCAAGCGAGTTGTGCTACATTTTCGTTTGACATTAACTTCGTTCAACCCGAATATGCACCTTACATCAAAGTGATGTAATCCGTGTTCGGCGATCAGTCGTGTTCGTCCAACACGGTCGGCGTTAGGATTCCCGGCAAGGATGTGGTCGCGTCCCAGGGAGGACTCGGACCATATCCCGACATAACAGGTTCATGTCGACGGACGCAGACCATGTTCAGGGTGGACGCGGACTGTGTCACACTGACTTATCAAGCACACGCCGATGGCGCGGCGTCATTCCGACGGACGCGGGCCGAGTCGGAGGAGACGTGGTATGTGCTCCGTCGTCGTGTTCTTAATTAAACAATAATTATAGCGAAGAAATACTAAATAAATTATGACCAAATTAGTCTATTCATTTATGCAGTAATTCATGTATTAAACAACCTAATAATCATATTAAATCTGCATCATTTAGCATGAACCCTAACATGAAATTTATAAATCATATCAACCTATCTACTAGGATTCGCCTATTTACATACTGAATCCTTGAGAAGGGAAGAGAGAAAGAGAAAGAGAGGAAAAACCTTAGGAGAAAGAGAGAACCTTACCTATGTTCCTGGTGAGAGAAGAGAGGGAGAGAGAGAAGGGAGGCTACAGTAGCTTGGATAAAAGAATGAAAATTTCTCTTATTCTCATATCTATTTATAGGGGCAAGATTATAATTTTCTTAGTTTAATTCAAACTCTAATTTAAATTTAAATTTTAGAATTTAAAACTGATTTAAAATATTTGAATTTAAATTCTGAACGATCTTAACACGAGTCGTATTGTACCAACACGAGTTGTGTTAGCCTACGAAACGGTCCATGGTGTTACATTAGTACTATGTGATGATTTTTTTTCTTTTTTATTATTACTTGTTGTATTTATATATACTGAATGTTTATCAGTGTATAGTTTTAATGTGATTTATTTAAATATTATTAATAAATAAATATATCATGAGTTTATGGTAATTGGTAATCATTACTTGACAAATTATTTTTTAAGTATTTGCTTACTACACCAACAAAATGAATTAACATAAAATTTTAAATATAATAATTATGAGAATGATAAAATGGATTTTCATTGTAATTAGAGTATTTATAATAAGGAGTACTCGTACATATGTTTTACATAAATGAATGGTCATCATTAAGAAAAAAAGAAGTAGAAGCAAAAAATATGTTGGGATGATATTTTGAGAGTTATGGTATGGAATTTACTATAGTGACATAGAACGAGGCATTTCATCTTGGTATTCTGTAATACAAATTAGTGAAGGGTATAATATTCCAAAAGAGTGGCATGAAAGTAAGGGTACCAATTAAGTATTATATCAACTTAGGGTACCAATTAAGTATTATATCAACTTATAAAATGCAATGTTGATTTTTCTCACATGTTTCAAAAGCAAAAAAAAAAAAAAAACTAAACACCAATTGGCAGATATTCTCCCCCATTCCATCATGTGCATGCCATAATGCAACAAACGCTTCCTATCATGTTCGTCATACATTGGCTAGACGCTTGGAAAGAAATTTCAGAGTACGAAGACAAAATATGTATAAGATCCTCAGAAGGTTCTCTTCATCAGACTACATCTGTGTTGCTTTGTTCATCAAAATTTGCAAAATAATCAGCAACTCTATTGAATTCTCTATAACTTGCTCATGATGTGCCCAAATTATCTCACATTTCTTTTTCTCTTTAAACCACTTTGATACATTTTTTTTTGAAACTCTTATAATTGTAGCAACGGTATGAGTGTGCACCCTCGTGAATTCCTCCATGCTTGCATTATGTCATCATTGTAACCACAAAACAATGGTATAATAAGAAGTAGAAAGGTATCTTTCCACTATTTGCAATCAATCGAATTAATCTTATTGCAAGCATCTCGCTTAGTCTTTTTTTTAAGTCATGTGCATGCCTTGAGCATACGGCGGGAACCATCTAAATAAATATTTATAATATTTATATTTGTTCGAGAATATAGTCCAATTGAAAGCAATCTTGTTATTTTTTTTTGCTTATAGTTTCTTCTCTCATTCACTATTCTATCACAAGCTTGTAATAGAACTTTATATTTTGGTACCACTAGTAATATAATTAAATAAACTAAGTCTTCATTTTAGGAATTTTATTCCATTAAATTAACTTTGTTATTTATTTTAATAATGACTATAGAAATGGTAATTTTATTTGTTGGAATTTCTTTAGCATATTAATTAAAAGTACAAATCATGTTGTGGTATATTTTGTTGTACAAATACAATAAATATATTTTGGTAATAATGAATAATCATATGATTATATATGTCAAGTATTTAGAATTTTGAGAATAACAACTATAAAGTATTTGTTAAAGGTGTAGCTCCTTGTTAGATTAATGACATGTTAAATACAAAACTTCTTGGTTGATTGATGATGATGGTATGCCTTTTGATTAAAGGTGTGATATGTAATACTCTTGGTATACACTGTAATACCCTCAAATTTTAAAAGAATAATAATTAAAAGATAAAATAGAAAAATATGAGATAGTATATTATTAGGATTAGGACTAGAAAAAATACTAATATTTTCTTAGTCAACTTAATATTTCTAGTCCTATCCAAATTAGTTCATAAGAGACTCATAATGACAATATGAGTTAGCTCTAAAGAGTCCTAATCAAATAAAAACTCAATCTAGATGATATTTTTTCTCTATAAATATGACACAACCACTCATCTTTTCTCACATTTTTTTTTTCTCTTTCTCCCTCTTCCTCTCTCCCTCTCCTTCTTGCCTCACGACGTCAGATCATCAAGGAGGAGAAGAGGTTTAAAAGAAGGTTCATCCTTGAGGAGGAGCGAGGAGAAGCTAGGACAAGGAAGAAGAAGAGAGTTTGCCTACAAATCAAGACATGTAACAAGGAGAATAAAATTTTAGGGCCTATCATATGTATAAAATAGTATAGAGAATCTACATGAACAATGATTAATGTAGTTAATCATTAATAATAATCTGCCCTAATCTCGGACTGGAAACAAAATTGCGCCAACATCGACATACGGGAAGACAGGACACATACCGCATTCTGAGGACCACGTTCGTTGTAGAAGAGTGGCTGCGTCTTTCAGATGCAGGTTGTAATTTCTTGGGCAACGATAGAGCATAAGAACACAGGTCAAATGTTGCCCCTTGAAATGGATGGTGTTCCGTGGAGTAAAGACGGCGTTGAAGTGAAATCTAAACCTAAAAGCAGACCATGTTACCTAGACACGAGCCATATTCGCCGAATTATGGAATTACAAAGGTGAACCTAAAACTTAGACATACTATGTCTATTCTCGATACAGGTCGTGTCGATGGTGGCGCATGTGAATCCTAACCCTAAAATGGTCCATGTCACCTTGACGCACGGGCCGTGTTGCATAATCGATTCAAATATGAACCAGGATCAAGTGAAGGAACACAAACTGAGTCATCTGAACCGGCTGCATCAAGATCGAATCAAAAAATTGTTTGACCCAGACCGTGTTGACCTAACACAGACTGTGTCTGGGGCAAATGCGGATCAGACCTTCTTTAACTCGGACCCCGCCTAGTCATAACACCATCGCACACAATATGGACTGTGTTCGTTTTCGACGTGTGCCATGTCTTGTCAATTGTTGATCGTGTACTAAAGACTCTTGGGAAATGGATCGTGTTCAACTCTGACGCGAGTTGTGTTTCTCGTGACCATCAATAGATAGGGAAATTCTAATTTTGCTTGATTATCTTTATTGATTTATTCTATTGTCTGAGTTAACGTTGGTTGTGTGCATCATAACATAGAAAGGAGATTATGTCCAACAATTAATAGGATAAAAAATAAATAATGCATGTATTGAATTTACTGTGATGGGTATGATTTGATTCCCTACATATTGTTAACATGGACCTCAAACGGTGGGTTTAATGACTAGTTCCTTTGGAGACTAGTTCCATTTCCTTTGGAGGCTAGTATTGGGCCAAAGGGGGCCTAGTTAGTAGTAATGGCGCCAAGATTAAAACCAATGATTGATGTGAAGAATGTAATGCTATGGGTTTTTGTATGTAGGATGGAAATGTAATGACATGGAGTGAGGGATGATAATCAAGTTTTAACCCTTAGCTTCCTCAAATCTGCAAGTGCACAGGTCGAGTAGCTAACCTTGGGTATCATATCCAAAGTGAATTGAAGCAAAGAACTAATCCAACAAAATTAACTAACTAGAAAAAGGTGAACTAACTAAAAACAAAAAAAATACCACTAAATGATAGACTAAAAACTCATAGGGAAAAAGCTAAGTGAGAGTATCAGTAATAATAGAAATTAGGTTTCAGAGATAAATGATAAGATGCATTTTTGGTATTTTAGATTTACGAAATTATAAAACTGAAATAGATGAGAAGGATTAAAAGTTGATGTAAATCAGGGATGTATTTCCTGAAGGTAGGGTTCACCTAGAATTTTTGTTTGTGTGATAACTGAGACAAATTAGAATTAAGCTTGTACTGTTGACCAACAAAATCACTAAGACTACTCTCGTAGGCAATTAGCTTGTCCATTTAAATCCTAATTCTAAAAATCATCAAATTAGACTCTGATAATTCTTCAAGGTAACTTAACCAAAATTCCCTACCATCTACTTCTTAGTTGATGGTAAGAGCATAAATGAGAGTGATAGCAATTCTGCAAGTGTACAGAATCCTATGTAGTAATAAAAGATATCGATCCCACGAAGAGAGGTTTCAAGTATTAAATTTGAGATGGCTTTGTTATTATCTAAACTTAATTAACGATTAGAGAAACGAAAACAAAGTAAAAGTGCAATAAAAGAAATATTTTAGATTATGATGACTAAGAAGATACGAACTCACTATGAAAGTCTCAGTAAAATGGAATATGCTCTAGGGTTGGATTGAATTGGGTAATTTAATATGCTT
>LTAE01010889.1:0-11498 GCA_001647135.1 Pontederia paniculata
TCGATAACAAACTTTGTGTTTGTTCTTGTGTTTGTTCTTCTTACTCTTCTCTCTCTATTTTTGTTTATATTCATACTTGTTTGCTTCCGCTAATCATAACACATCTAGATTAAACGAAGAAGAACTAAAGATTTTAATATACCAATTCACCCCCCTCTTGGTGCCATTCCAGATCCTACATCACCATCCATTCTTCCACCATGAGGATCCTCTTATGGAATTGTAGGGGCACTTACTGGAGAAAATCCATAGATTGCCTCTTCGGCAGAGTTAGGACTCACAATCCATATTTACTTATAATCGTGAAATCACATACCAACAAAGTAAAGTCAAATAGGGTCATAAAATGTCTAGGTCATCATAGAAGAGGTGTTTTCCAAGAGGGCACGAGACATGCCATTACATCATCTTAGCATAGAGTTCATCCGTTATATAGGTAACGTCACTCCAAATCTCCCAACAAGTCCTACATAAATTGGTTTCTATAAGTAACTTTTCTTTTCTCCTTATATGCATTTGTGCTAGCAATGCACCCAATGAAAGAAATAAACTTTATCATGACCTATGTTCTCTAAATTTATATGACACCCCTGGGAACTTGTGGGAGACCTCAACTGCATACTCTATCCTAAGGATAAGAAGAGAGGCACCCTTCAAACTAATTAGATCAATTAAAAACTTACAATACTTACTCCAGCATCAGAGTCTACTCGATGTTCCTCTCACTAGCCTAACTGAACTGGGATTTCCATGATTCACTATTGATTAGATAGTGTCTTGGTAAACCACTTTTGGATAGAAAATTTTCCAAATCTGGCATCAAAGATTTTGCAAAGGTGTATATCTCTTATCTTGTACCCATAGTATTTGTCACAAATGATCTCATTAGACATAGACCTAGACCTTTTAGATATGAATATTTTTTGATGGACTACCTGAATCTGAGCATATTTTACAACATGAATGGAGCAAACAACACTAGTCCATCACCACTGGTGATATCTTAGATGCCAAAGACATTCTTAGGAACAAAACATGACTAGGTAGATTGGAAATTAGGGCATAAAAGGTCAAGAAAAAAAAAAAACAGATCTAGAACTCAAAGATGAGAAACACTTATTGTCAAATTGATACACTTATAACCTTGGCGAATCAACACTTTACCCTCCAAAGACAACTTAACATCAAGTGATGAAATAAATCTAGAATAGAGTAGACACAAGAGGGTGATATGAATTCTAAACTTTTCCATTTGATACTCTAATTAGGAAAAAAAAAGAAATCATATCTCATCTATCCAAGACCGACATGATAATATCTTCATTTGGGGGGAGAACATAAAGGCCCTTTTTGTCTTCTCATTATGAGAAGTTAGAGGAACCTAAAAACAACTCCATCAATTCAACCAGATGGCCTACCCTTTGAGCTATAAGCAACTCTTATTACTATGATTTAGATAAATCTTTCTCTAGGAAGGATATTAGAGATTGTTTACAGTCTATGTCAAATGGTAACTTCCTAGGTCCAAATGAATTTACTACAAAGTTCTATAGACACCATTTGACATTGGGGTAGGATATATCCAAAATAGTCCTATTTTTTTTTATCTAGGAATCATGCTAGATGGTTGAAAAAATACATCTTTGATTTTCATTCCCAAAAGACCAACTCCTCTAGTTGTTGTATATTATAGACTCATATCTCTATGTAATTTATTGTATATGCTAGTAGCAAAGATCTTGGCAAATAGATTTAAATCAATCTTCCCATTTCTCATTGTCCTTGTTCAATTTGCCTATGTATCTAAGAGATCCATCCAAGACAACATACTAATTGCTCAAGAAATTATTCATTCAATGAAAAAAGTAAGGAAAAAACAATGCTCATAGAAATAGACATGGAAAAAGTTTTTGACGGGTTTCTTAGTTTGCCATTAATTATATCTTGCAAGCTATGAACTTTCCTATTAAATTTAGGCACTAGATAGAAATGTTTGTCACTTAACTTTCCTTTACATATAGCATAAATAGTTTTTCCTTCAAATTTTTTGTGTCATAAAGGAATTAGACAAGGTGATCCTTTGTCACTATATCTTTAGCCTAGGCTAATAGGTTCTTACTTCTCTAATGCATCACGAGGTTTTAATAGACACTCTCATACCCTTTAAATTAAATTATTTCCACCTTAGTCATCTCATTTTTGCTAATGATATTCTGGTGTCAGTGGTAGCCACTAAAAAATAAAAAAAACTTTTCTCCATCTTGAAACAGTATGAGATTCTTGCCAATCAAAGGATAAATTATAATAAATTAAAAGTCTTTTCCCCTAGATTCGGTTATCAATGAAGAACCAGAATAAAGGAGACACTACACATGAAATAGGGAATTTTTTTTTTATATTTAGGGTTACCCATTTCATGTAAAATTCCCCTATTCTAGAGAACAATCCTATTTGGTAAAGAAAACCTACTCAAAACTTCTGGGTTGGAAAATGAAATTATTGAATCAGGCTGGCAAAATCACCTTAGTAAAATCCATCCTAAACTTTATCCCAAATTATTCCCAAAGCTCAATCTATCTTTCAAAAGGCACTATAGACACTTAGAAAAATAATACAAAACTTTTATTTGGTTTACAAATGAAAAGAGAAATGCACACTTGATAAATTGGAATACTTTTTAGATGAATAAAGCTGATGTTGGTCTAGGTATTAGGAACACTTATCTAGTAAGAACTTCATTGTTGGCAAATAGAGTGATTAATTTTTTAAATGTTAAAATTGATGAGTCAATTAGTCACTAACAAATATGGTTCATTGCATCTTTGGGATGATAATACCGTTGTAAAAGATATTACTTAGTGTTGAAAACTAATTACCCAAACATTAAATGACATCGAATTTAGATTGAAAAAGCACATAGGTAATGGATCTTCCGCTAGTGTTATTATGGATCCTTGGATTTTTTTTGTACTCCTTTATCTCTTATACCCACTTTTATAAATGTGCATGTTCCTCTATCTCATATATATGTTTCTCATTCACTATGTGATGGAGACTAGAATCATCCTTTACTTGATGATTATTTTTGTTCTATTTTGGGTCCTTTATTAGTTTCAATTCATTTGCCTACAATCCCAAGGATGATAAGTAGTTAT
Source organism: Pontederia paniculata (assembly GCA_001647135.1). Taxonomy (NCBI): domain Eukaryota; kingdom Viridiplantae; phylum Streptophyta; class Magnoliopsida; order Commelinales; family Pontederiaceae; genus Pontederia; species Pontederia paniculata. The sequence continues at coordinate 3,156 of LTAE01010889.1, forward strand.
GGATGATGAATACCCACAACAATGCTACTACATAATCAAATTTTAACTTTCTGCCTCCCCCATTCATGGATTGGTTGAAATATTTTATGGCATATTCGAATCATTCCAATGATTCAAATTTTTCTATTGAAATTATGCCATGGTAAACTGCCCACACTGGCTTGGATCTTTTCTTTTGATCACTCTAGAGTCTCTACTTGCTATTGTGTAATCAACATCTAGAAATAATAGATCATCTCTTCTTCTCTTGTACAATTACCCTGCATCTATGTTTAGTGTTTCAACAAAAAATGTCTTACTCTTTTACTTCTTTTAACTTGTGGTCTCTGGGTGTGTCTCTTTGAGGGTAGTCACCAGACTCACTCATATCCAAACAAATCATCCTCTCTTTGATTGCATATTGTCTTTGGGGATATCTAAAACTGGAGAAATTATATATTGTTCAAATCCAAGCATTCCTCTATCTCTGTTGTGTGGGCACAATATTGGGCACATTCTAAAGAATTTATAGATAACCATTGTCTTGACGGACCCTCCGGCCCTGATGACTCAATTTGAGTCAGACGAGAGCCCTCCTCCGCTCTGTGTAAAGCTTAACACAGACGGATCCTTTTTTGGACCCAAGAACAATGGAGTACAATTTTTTTGTCGAGATCCTCTAATGGTAAACTTGTCTTTGCAGGTGCCAATTGCAAATGCTTCCCCAGTGTTCTAACGATATAAAATTGGGTTCTAAAATGTGGACTCCAACACTATAATCAATTAGGAGCTATGAACGTACGTATGGATCGAATGCGACCCGACGAACCTGATTTTTATTTTGCTAATGAATTTGGCCTACCAATGGAGGGTGTTAAGCATTTTGGAGGACTGCTGGACTCTTATCCAAAAATGCAGGTAGTTTTTAAACATATTTATCGCGAAGCAAACAAGACAACAAACTTTTTGGCAAACTTAGCTAGTCTACATCTAAAGATATTTTTTTTTTGCCAAGAGCATCCACCTCAAAGTCACCTAAATATATTCAGACATTTCGGGTTCTTATTTTAATATATAATCTCATCTAGTTTTTCTCTAAAAAAGATCCATGGTGAGAATCAAATTCAAAATTACTTAATCCTCTTAGTTGAGTTGTGTTCCAGTGCTATCTAAATCTAGCGACTTTTGAATTTTTGTTATCTAAAGTGATTCAACATGCTAGTTAATTGCATCAACCGGATTTTTATAATATTTACTTAATTTGCTAATTACTGAGGGATTGCTTAGTATAGTTCATTAACCACCCTAATTCTTACATGATATATGAGATAATTTCATACGCCCATGACCATGGCAAAAGTACTATCATTACTCTCAGTATATCAATAATAAGCTACATTTTATCAACCCCCAAGTTTTTCAACAAGGCCAGACCACTCACACATACACATGTATATATAACCTTTAAAAGATATTTTCTAAGAAACTCCAATTCCAAACTCTCATGCCTTCCGTTCCGTCGGCTAGAGTGGCACATGCATTAAAGTTCTGAATGAAAAATGCTAATACTTGATGCACAAAACTCCATTAATGAGCATGATCTCCTTCCTTTGTGCACCATGTCCTACTACACATATGTGAATGAACTGACTACAAAAGGGAACATGCATAGAGAGGACACATAAGAAGCCATCACTTGAAGACAAGAACCAAAATTTTATGGTCCTCTAAATAGTTCATGAGAAGGTGCCATATCTATACAGGAACTACGTTTGGATGGACGCCACATATATATCTATACGAGCTGCTGCTGCTGCGCTGGGCCACTGAGGGCGATCCATGTCATATATATGTGTGCTGCAGTGGGGCACATCGACGACAAGAGTAGTCCCCTTGTAAGGCAGCTGATGAGCTCGGAAATCTGAGCCTCTGATCGACTCTAAAAAGTTGAAGGATATAGAATTAGAAATTATATATTACGTAGATAGATAGATAGATAGATATAGAGAGAGAGAGAGAGAGAGAGAGAGAGAGAGAGAGAGAGACCTTTGATTGCATCCAAGATGATAATGACAGAACATGGTAAACACATGCAATGGTGTAGTGGCGGATGGATCATGGATGAAAGGGTGGCAAAGCTTCTTTGGCGTCTTACTAGTACAACAGTTCGGTATAAGGTTTCTGGTGTTCTTATTCCTGCGTTGGAGCTGGGAACTAGGAATTAGAGAGGCATCAAATCTGCAAGTTCTAGCAATGATCTTTGCAAGTGCAGTGCTCTTAAGCTACTTGAGTTACACATTCTGATTTTTTTCCTTTCGAAATGTTCCTTAGTTTACCAGGAGTTCAACATGTTATTATTTAAGGAAAAAACAGTGCATTCATGCTAATACATATATTTATAGGGTGCTTGGCATTTTATTCCACTAATAGGAACAGGAAGTATATAGATACATGGACATTTAAGGGTGCAACAATTTCAGCAGAGGAGGAGGATGCCATAGAACAGATTTCTAGAAGAAAAAATGTAGCCGTGGGGTAACTGAAACTAGAGGACACAAGTTATTTGCAGAAGGGGTGAAGTGTTAGATTCTGTGGCTTCTATACTTCCAAGCAGCAACCAAATAGAGAGGACATCTGCAAAGGCTGTTGGCTTCCCTGACTGCAAAGAGTGCAGTTATTACAATCTGATTATATGATCCGATGACTGTTGCATGCATGATCTCTTGGAGCGATCACTCACTCGCCGTTTGGTACACTTTTTTTTTCTTTTTTGCTTTGGCAGTACTTTCTGAACACTAATCGAGATCATTTAACAGTTGGCACTCCATCTGAGCTCCTGACTGCCATTTCCTGCTCCTGATAATCAGCTAGTAAAATTTTCACCATGACCATGGTCCAGTTCATTCTGCTAGATTGAAAATCCACAACAGCAGAATTACTGCATTCCTTCCAGAAATATTAATTAATAAGTCCTGTAAATTGCTGCACCTATCTGAACAAGCTAGCCTTCCTAGGGGAACATAAAAAAAACACTGTTTTGTCATTCAAACCCTTTGCTATTCATTGTAATGGAGGAACCAATGGGGACCCTGAGCACATCATGCAAATTTTCTGATCCTCCAATTAGGACATCTCTGAATTGGAGCAAAGTTCTTAATGCCTTGAGACCACATTAAGAGACTAATAATGTGGTCAGGGGGGGTCCAGAGACAGGGCTCAACATGAGACGACAACAAGTGGAACAATGGATTGATTATAATATCTTGTCTGGATTACTTAATCCAGGTTAAAGAATGTCTGTCATTAGCATCATGTTGAGGTTAGATTAATGCTAATCTCAATTATGCTGCTCTGTCCAAAGTTGCCAGTTGCAGACTTGATCACAGTGCTCCTAATATTATTTATAGTTGTGCATTGAACGGTGTAAACAATGTGATTATTGAATGATCAATTAGGTCGGTGACCAGTTGGTGATGATTTATTTGGCTTCTTTTTTTTTATTAGTTGAGACATGGAATGTAATGTATGTGCACATGAGAAATAGAAGGAACACCACCATCCAACTCTCTGATTACAAAGTGCATAGATTAAGCTCCGGCATAGATTTTGGACTTTGCCTAATGCATGTCAGATTGATTTCAGAAAACCATTCTTGTGCCGCTGGTTTCTCTGCCAATTCCATGTACAAGTTAATCACTGGTGTAGTGTGAAAGAACAGAATTAATTAATCGCCACACATTTAACTATGGAAATTTTACTTAGTTAATTCTTATACCATGATCCATAAGAGATGAGCAGCACATTGTGAGTTGTGACCCCCCATGGCAGATGAGTTGGTGACCAACCACCAATCCAAGCAAGTCCTTGTGTACCTCAAAGGCACAAGTTACATGCCATCTGAACCTCTCTTGATCTCTAGCTATCATGTTAATTAATTCTTCCTGTTTGCATTGTTGACATGACACATTTCCAAATGCTCATTAATCATTGTTAATGATGAAATATTGTAATTATAAACTTAGTTTTTGACAGGGTACTTCTTTCACTCCATGTGTCTCTTTTTCTTTGGAAGTTGAACTTATTCAACAAAGCTTTTCATTTTCACTTAAGCTTATTTGCTAAACAATGTCAATTACCTTTCCTGAATTATTAACTTTTATATATTATCTCACCATCATTTTCTATTTATCCAATTATATTTTTGCATTTTATAATTTTCTGAATTGAAAAGAAAAAAACTTCTAAAAATTTTTTATTTTCTTTTTATTATGCTCGTGTATTATTTATTTTTTAAAATTAAATGGTAATTGATGACAAACCAATTAGATAAATAAGAAAAAGTTGATAATGAGATAAAATGAAAAGCTTTTATTAGGAATACAATGAACTGATTAGTTCATTGTACATAAGTTCCAAAAGAAATGGTTGATTTGATATACCTAGTGATGCTAAGAAAATCGCTTATTGATATTCGAGATTATTAATCTCGACTAATTTGTGTGCGAAGCTCCTAATAGAATTTTCTACGTCCAAAAAATTTAAACTCAAGATATCCTTAAAAGTATAAGCTCTTTACCATTCCACCTTAATCTTAATGGGTAAATTCTTAAACCAATGATCTTGATATGACCACTATCTTGACTGGTCTACTTTAACTTATACCATTAATTATTAGGATCAAGAAGCATGTAGCAACTTTTATTGTAGCGTACAGTGCACCATAAAGTAACACTTTCTATTTAAAATAATTTGATCACTTAGTACTTGTACAAAAAAGTGTCCACACTTATGTATAAAGTGCGCTACACATTCCTTTTTCCCTAATTATTATAAATGATAATAATTTAGTTAACAAACGAAATGATGATTATAAAGTAAGAAATAACTCTTACCTTTAATACTTTTTATCTTCTTAGTTGACATCACTGATCACAATTTTTTTATGCCATTTTTTATTCAATAACCATAGATAAGGGATACTAGGAAGGATGTTTCTGCCCAACTTGATTTTTTTAGTGGAATTCAAATATTATATTTTGGAAACTAAAGATGTTTTTAGTAACTGATAAATTTATTAAATAAAATTAATTGACCTAATAAAATCAACAAAAGCACTTTTGGTAATCGTGTGAGTATTAATTTCCTGCCAGAGCTTAAGATAAATCCTTGAAACATAATACATAATAAGGTAAAATATTTCATTGTACAAATGATAAATTCGAATAATTTATTTTAATTTTTTTTAAAAAAATTCTCTTTTGTAATCTAGGCCAACATTATATTCGAATTCGGACAAAAGTTCATTTTTTGAGTTGAGTAGGTTTGAGTCACCACCAAATTCATCAAAAATCAAGGAATGTTTTTTTATATTTAAAAAAGTTTTTTATATAATTATTAATATATAAAATTATTAGCATATGATTAATGTGATTCGAGCGGATAAAAAATTTTTAGAGCTTGAACTCAATATTATTAGTACCTTGATATTTTTATTAAAAAAATAATCAATCAATTTAGAAGATATAGAGCCCTCCATCTCGAGCATTACTTTTTCTTGTTTGATTAATTAATATGCAAAATTCTCTTTTATTGTGATATATGAAATTAAAACACATGAAAACAAGTAGTAATAGAGTTTTATCTCTCTCACGTGGCGCGTCCCTATTCGCCTTTTTTGTTCCCTTGCGACCCGTTAAATGGCCGTCCAACCCACAAAGGCGACCAGGGCATGCATGTGTTTGTTTCTGTTCTCTTATGCACTGCACTTGGACACGAAGCCGTGAACTACTGAAGTTTGAGAGCTACGAACATGGCGCTAGAAGCCGTCGTCTTCCCCCAGGACCTCTTTGGTTACACCTGCAAGGAGTGGTACGCCGTTGCCAGAGCAGCAGCGGGGGCGCCATGGAGCTCCGAATTCCCCGGCGCAAATGGGGACGACCAGAAGCTTGGCTTCTGCGGCGGCGTGCCGGGCGGGAGTTGGGACACGTACTGTTCCTCCCTGGTTCAGAACCTCGAGGAGTGGAACGTCAACTCCTCCGCCTCGCCGGAGACGCCGTTGGGATTGTCGGCGGAAGGCGAGACCGCCGAGGCCGTCGGCCGGAGGAAGAGGCGGCGCACCAAGTGCGTCAAGAACAAGGAGGAGGTGGAGAGCCAGAGGATGACCCACATTGCCGTCGAGCGCAACCGCCGGCGGCAGATGAACGAGTACCTCGCCGTGCTCCGCTCCCTCATGCCTCCGTCCTACGTCCAGAGGGTAATGAGCGCGCCGCTCTTCTTTACTTCACCAAGGTTCTTATACGAATGAGCACAGTCTCTGTAACATTAATGGTCGCTGCGGTTGCAGGGAGATCAAGCATCAATCGTAGGGGGCGCCATTAATTATGTCAAGGAGCTCGAGCAGCTGCTCCAATCTCTGCAGGTCCATAAGAAACTCAAACAACGAGCAGACGCAGCGGTCATCGCCTCTCCATTCGCCGACTTCTTCACGTTCCCCCAGTACACGTCGTGCTCTTCCAACATCAATGGCATCGACTGCGGCAACAGCGGAAACAACAAGAACAACAGCAACAGCATCACCGCAGACAACAACAATGACAGCATCTACGGCACTAACCAGAAGGCGGAGAAGCGGTCAGCCATCGCCGACATCGAGGTGACCATGGTGGAGAGCCACGCCAATGTCAAGGTGCTGTCGAGCCGGCGGCCGAAGCAGCTCCTGAAGATGATCCTGGGGCTGCAGAGCCTGAGGCTCATGCCATTGCACCTTAATGTCACAACTGTTGAGCAGATGGTCCTTTACTCATTCAGTCTCAAAGTATGTCTGATCACACACAAACACTTCCTCTTCATTCTTCTGCAGATTCATATTATATAATGATTTAGTTCATGTTTTCTGAATCTGTGATGCTTACTTTTCTGAACCATTTAATTTGCAGGTGGAGGATGACTGCTCATACACTTCAGTGGATGAGATTGCAACAGCTGTGTACCAAATGCTTGGGAGGGTTCAAGAGGAGACTAGTTTTTAGTGGGGCTCCATTTGAATGTGTAGTCATATTAGACTTGTCTGCTCATCAGCTTAATACATATTTTTTTCTAGGGGATTATTTTGTTCGTTTTAGCATGAAATGGCTGTGAACCCAATGAGCAATTTTGCAGTGATTTCTTCTCGGCAATGACAGCGCCAACAATGCCATGAAGTCCTTCATCATGTGAGGCCAAACAGTGGAGGGGGTCTCAAGCTCTTTGCACTCTTTGGGAGCTGCCTACACAGCAACAGCTTTTATATTCTGTTGAGCCAAATTTGTATAACTGGACATAGTTTGTATTGCAATGCAATGACCAGAGGCTAGACTTAACTATTACAATCTATGCTCCCAACACTTGGATTGAATCAGAGATTGATTGTCAGACAATTCCATTCAGAAAAACATTCCATCAGAATGAGGAAATCCAAATAAACAAACTATTTACAAAGCACCTTCTTCCATTTGCAGATTAACTTGTCTACTTTGGTACAAAATTTGACTTCAAAAGGATGTAAAGTTCTTCTAAGCCTATTAGCAGCAATAAATACTCCTTAAGCCTGTAAACAGTGATCTCTCCTTAAACATTCATGAAACACTCTGATGTACCCTGATAACCCATACATAACTAGAAGTACAGGTTGGTACATTACTTGAACAAAATCAATCATTGTTTGTTGGACTTCTAAATGCTCATGTCCATGCTGAAATAAAAGCAATCTTTGGGTCATTCAACTTTTTATCTGCTTTGTAGATGTGTGCGAGACTAAAACGCAAATGTAACATAGTAAGGTTATTAAGCATTTATCGACATAGCTATCAGTGGCAAGTGAGAAGCTCCAGAAGTAAGTTCATGGTATGCTTTCTGATAGGAATGAGATGTGCATGTCTTTACAAAGGCTGAAGACGTTTTTTAAGATTTTTGGGCTTTAAGCTTTACCAAATTTTACACCTAATTTTCGTTTTTTTTTTATCTTTTAATTACAGAAAAAGGGAAAGGCGATCAGGACATGCCAATCAATAATTAGATGACTTCAAAAGGTGGAGACTGATGGATGTCAAAGTTGCATCACTTCCACCATGAGCATTTGATTGGCTAGAGAGAATTTTGTTGATCAAACACCGATCCGTAGAAGATAGCGCAATGATATAAAAGGCAAAAGCAACTTAGGACACCAGCCATCATGTGATTCTCTCTCTCTCAGATGCAGGAATCGCTTCCCCGCCATAATATTTTGCATATCGTACATAAAAAGAGTGACCAGGAAATGGAACAGATGTGTGTGTGTGTGTGTCTGAGAGAGAGAGAGAGAGAGAGAGAGAGAGAGAGAGAGAGAGA
>LTAE01010890.1:4601-16103 GCA_001647135.1 Pontederia paniculata
CGTCTATGCCTTGCTCCTCCATATACACTCCCCCGTTATCGGTCGGCCTCTCTTCTTCTTTGGTCGATCATTTATGCTTAGCTGCTTCTCATCATATACTCTCTTGCTCTGATGTTGGTCGACCGCTTCATATCCTTAGGGCGCCCACTGCACACATATGGTTCTTCTGATATATATTACATGTGCAGTGGTCGTCCATTCCTTTAGCTTAGGTCGACCACTATATTGAACTTGAATATATCCTGTTACAGAAATCAGCTCAAACAAGTTCATCAGTACAGGCTGAGTTCACTTACAAATTTGTGATCATTCAAAATATTTTCGGGATCCTAGATTCAACAGTAGTATAACAACTACTCATGTAGTATGACTCACTTATTTTCTTTTGAAACTAGGGCATTTGGTTAGAGGACCATTATTGTTGTATTGTGATATCAAGCTACGATAAACTTGATTCACATTGGAGCCGACAGTTCAAAAGGGAAGTACATTGGGATTTACTATCACTATATTTAGGATATAATGGAGAAAAAGAAAGTGACATATGTGCCTACGAGTGATATATTAGTCAATGCTCTTACAAAAGGAATTGTAGTTCAAATTTTTATCAAGCATGTGAGTTTTATGGGACTTAGGAATATTTGAGTTAATATGAAGTATTTACATATAGTGAAACTTCAACAAATGATCTCCAATTAAACTTTGCACGGACAGTGGGAGTGCTAGCATACAATGACCATGATAGACAAGGAAATGTTAGAATGTCATCATTGTGGTCATTATGAAGATGAATGTTAGAATCATCAATAGGCTATTATTAGTCATTATGATTATGAATGTGGGGTAACGACATAGTCGTAGGGCGGACTTCATAGACGGTTGTAAGTTTTTTACTTTACATTCTTCTCTTTTTTTTCTTACTTGCAAGCATCAAGTAAGGATGAATATTTGTTATTTGATAATATTAAAAGAATTTGAAACTTCAATTAGTTGAGGAAATAATTATCATTTTTAAAAGGCCCAACAAAAGTAAATTTCAAATTTATTATTTTTTCATACTTAATCTAATGCAAGTGGTATCTTCATAATTTCTCAAAGTAATTATTTTGAAAAAGTAAACTTAAAGAATATACATATACATATACATATATATATATATATATATATACAATAATTATTTTGAAAAAGTAAACTTAAAGAATATATATATACACACAATAATTATTTTACAAAAATCTAACCGAAGTAAAGTAAGACAATTTGATACATTAAATTATTATAATACAACAAATATTAATAATAATTATATAAAATAATAACTAATTTTAAAAGTCCCAGAAAAGTAAATTAACAAAATTTTAGTTTGAAATAATTGTTTCATATGGTCCTAACTAAAGCAATATCAACATATTTAAATTTCTAATTTAAATTAAAAAATACTGGCAATTTAAAAGAGAAAAGGTAAACAAGCAAATATATGATAACTATTTTACATAGTATAAGTAAACTAAGTTTTTTTCTTTACTTTTAAATAATTTCTGAATTATTTGTTAATAATGACTAAGAACATAATTATTATTTTTAAATGAGTCATAATTCAAATAAATTGAGGAAATTAAAAATTTTAACTTATGATTATTTTTTTAAAATATTTTTCACATAAAAATAAGAAAAGTAAGAGAATAATTAAATATCATTGAATGCAAAATATAAGATGAGAATAGTCCTGATAACTTTTAGAATAAAGAATATACTTATAAATTAAAAACAAAATAAATAAACATTCATAGTAATATATTTAATTTAAGTAAATTATATTTTATTTTTCAAAAAAAAAAAGATGACATATCTATAAAAGGCTAATATATATATAATTATTTGATGCAAAGTAATAAGTATGTACATATAGAACATATTCACAGAATTACATAAGATAACTATTTATTATTACTATTATTATTAATATTATATAGTGTTTGAGTTATGATCATCATTAACTTAGCCTCACATAATTAAGTAATTTATACTTTAAATGAGAAAAAAAACATAATAACCCATATTCACTATGAATATTTTGGTGATTTTAGTCATCCTGATTATTTTTTATAAGTCATTTTTATATTTTCGTTGTAGAAATCATTTTATTTGTTGTTGTAGTTTATAAAATTTAGTATTGAATTTAAGTTAGTAAACATGGGAGATCGAGTTTCTTACAAAATAACACTTTTTAATCTTCATATCTTTATTTTAACTTATAATTTTTATGAATTTTTTGTTTTCATATTCAGTTATATTGTTAGAGTTTAAATAATTGAATTATGAAATTTGAGTTAGGATAGTTATGTTTGTTAACTTTCATTTTATCCAATAAATATTTATTCATCCATTTTTTTGTTTTCATATTAATTTTAGGTTACAATTAAATAATTGATAGGGTGATTGAGTTTTGATATAAGATGATATAGCTTAACTTTTTATTTATATCATGAAAAGGAAATATTTTATGTAAAGATAAAAAAAATTGTGTTATGATAATTGAGTGGATATATATATATATATATATATATATATATATATATATATATATAAAAGAGACGTCGCAACCGCCAAGTGGCGACCTCTTGTCAAGTCATGTAATATAATAATATTACATAAAAATTATTTATTTATTTCTAACAAATATTTTTTATTTAGAATCATAAACTATAATTATCATCTCGATGTATAAAAAATAATTATAATATCTAAAAAGAAGTAGTGAGGAATATATTTTTTTATTATTTTAAATATTATTTATTTATATCTATAAATAGATGATCAATGAAGTGTGTCATTCATATCATCTCACTTTCATTCTCTTTTAGTAGGAAGAGAGTAAGAGAGATCTCAAATTAAGTCTTAAATAATAGAAACTTTTTTTTAGAAGGACAAGAAGAGATATTTCAAACAAAATATCATGCTACCAAAAAAATTAAAATTAATAGATGAAGTATGCATTTTCCATGGAGATTGGATGCAGTTACTAATTCATGATCTAGCATGTACAGAATGAAAACTTCATTCTCGATTCTACGAGAATTTTTATGATGACCGATAAACTAGAAAGAAAGCTTAGGGATCAATCTAGATGCCCAGAAGAGGATGCTATCGAATGCGCTTTTCTATTTTTAATATAGTTTGAAAATTAGTTTTGCATTCTCTTTGAGGAAGCATTTTGTAATTTTTAATATAGTTTGCATCATTTCACTAGGCATTCTTTTTGAAATGGAACAATAAGAGCTGCAAACAATTCGAAATAAAAAAATTAAATCATTTTAAATATGTAACAATAAATCCATATGAATATAAAAGTTAAATAGAACTTAAGATAATTATGTTTTTTTTTCTATTATGAATAGTTGTAATTAACATAACAACATAATTCAACTAGTTCGAGTTATTCACTAAATATTTTTATCCATAACATATATATACGGATAGAAGAAGTGATGTGCCGAACTATCATGAAACCAAGTATTACTATTTTTCAAATTAGATTATATATGACTATTATATAGATCCATGTCATACTAAAATAAACAGGTATATATTTTTTATTATTTTTGTCCCACATTTGAAGTTAATGGCGATATTTTAAAAAATCGGATTGGAATGTCAATTGGATCATGGTAGGATCAGTTCAATTAAATTGAATCAAATTTTATTGAAATAATTAATAATATTTTTTGAAAGATATACGTATATGAAATAATAAAAAATAACAATGATTTACATGCATTCATAAAATAGTGAAATAATCCAATGATAATTTACTCATTAGTAAATTTAAATATATTAATTTCTAAATATTATAACAATAATTGTATATTTATTTTGTGCCTAACATCACACACTCCTTCTTACTTTATTATCTACCTTGATTATTTTTCTCTTAAATATTTTTTCTGTTCACTAATTTCCATTTTTTTCTTAATATTTCTCTTTTAACTTTTATGATTGTTCTTTCCATTCCTCTCTTTCTTTTTTATGAGTACTTTCTTATTCCTCATCTTTTCAATATTCCTTTATATTTTTTACAACAATTAATAATTATCTTTTTGAAATGTCAAAATTTCCTTTTATTTACTTTCCATTCCTCTCTTTCTTTTTTATGGATGAATTTATTTTGTTTTCATTTTTCATTTTCACTTTCTTCTATGATGGCTTGATCTATTTTTTTTCTTTTTAGTCCAAAAGAATAAAAACCAGGTTGAACCTAGTTTCTTGGTTCAACCTGATTTTTCCGATTTTTCTTGGTTCTTCCCAATTTTCTATATATATTAAATCAGATTGGACCCGCTATCGGTTCTGGTCGAACCGACGGGTCCGGCCGGTTTTCAAATCATTGGTTAATTGTGAACATATATAAGGAGAAGTCGAAAATACCATGTGATGAACTCTCATGAAACCATGCAATAATATTTTTTAAATTAGTTTATATACAATAAAATATTATATAAATTCATGTAATTTAATAATAAGATATATATGTATATATCTTCCTTTCTTTTAGTCCCGCATTAGAAGTTAACAATTGAAGAAGAAAATAGTGACTATAAAAAATAATACTAAGATAATACTAAGCTATTTGTTTTATTTTTTTTTCAAAATTAATATAATTGAAAAAATATATGCCATGTGGTGAACTCTTACTAATCCATTTATTACTAATTTAAATTTAGTTTATTTGTAATGGATATTATACAGATTCATGTAATGTAATAATAAGATAAATAGGTGTATACACACACACACACACACACACACACACACATATATATATATATATATATATATAAAAAAAAATCATGCATGGCTATTTATTTAAAATATTTTGGAAAATTTTCATATAATTGAAAATATGTTATTAAAAAAAGATAATAATAATAACTATGTATAAATGTTTTCATAGAAGAAAATTAAGAGAATATCAATGAGAGAACTTAATAAAATTTTGTTTTAACAGATAATATTAATGAATATAATATATATTCATGATTCATTTTTTGGGTTATAACAATCTTCTTCTTCTTTTTTGAGAAAAATACAAATATATAGCTCAAGATTTATATAATTAGTTACTGAACAATAAATAATTATATTTGAATTTTAAAAAAAAATATATCTCTACTTTTATATGTTAATGATGAAAGCCTAGAACGGCCAAAATGTTTCTCATTAAACATAAGAGCAAGTTATGCATGTATTTTTAAATAATAGTAGTGATATAATCTATGTATATGGAGAGGGTAAGATGTCATATGACATGTTGTAATACTTAATTATTTTATTAGTACAATATTTGTGCAGCGCTTTATATTACAAATTTACAACGCAGTCCACTCCTCCTCACATTACATATAAATATTATAGTGTGAACCTGTGATCATAAGCTCATATTAATAAGTCTTTAGGAAAATGTGAGAGAGAGTGAACTGCTGTAATAAAAAGCGCTGCACACTCTTTTTATTATTATTATTATTATTATTATAGTTTTTAATATAAAATAGATATTTTAATAGTTATATAAATAAAAAAATATGTTCAAACTTTAAATAATCTACCGTCATTACAATAAAATATTTACAAAAAAAAAAACTTTCACTCTCCCATTACATCATTTGCTATTTATGATAATGTATTAATAATAATTAAGTAATAACTATGATGTAGAGTAGCTAAAAAGTAATAAAATATAATTTAAATTGAAATAATTTTATCTTTTTAAAATATGCTCAATATAACAAAGATATGAGATATTATAAATTTTTAAAATTAAATTTATTCATATAATAATTATAAAAAAATAATTATTTAGTTGTGTTTTATTAAAATAAAAGATGAACAAAAGTAGTGTCATGTTGTTCATCAGGTTAGTGCTCCAAATAAATTTTGTAATATCCGTACATTACACGAGTTAATAGACTAATTATGATTAAAAAAATTTCCACTTGGATAAATGAATACTATAGTTTTTTTTTCTTGTTTCTTAATTTTTCTCCATCATTTTTTGATCAAAGGGAGTCTTTTCATCCATTTCCTACATTTACCACATATATATATATATATATATATATATATATATATATATATAGTATAATATTTTTTTGGATGCCCTTATCTCAATGTGCATGATAAAAAGATAAATTACAAAAGTCATGCCCCTATTTTGTTAGTTCAAAAATGTCCTGGTAAAAATGATATAACAGTTAAGTTTCACTAATTTAACTTTATTAATAATCTTTCATTCTACTTAAATACAACTTTATTAAGTAGAATTTACCACTTTATATCTCAACAATACTTAGAAACTAGCAATCTGCATTACATAACAAAGAGATGATCACTTATTAAGTTATCAGTAATATTAATTATTAGTGTGACCAACAATTCAGATTACCATGTTAACTTATAAAAGAAGAATTACTAGGTAATATGCATGTATCCTTTATAAAAATTATCAAGTCAAAAAATTATATTGTTAAATATAAACACAACCTTATATCATAAATTAGCGTATAAGTAATACTCTTTAAAATAAATTGATAATAATATAATATTATTCTCAATCCTCCTAAAAAAACCTCCTAATAGTCACATAATAACATCACCCTTAAAAGTTGATAATATAATTAATAATTAATCATTATAATAAATGGAATTAATAATATTTATAATTAATAATTATTCACTTATTTTTATTCATAATATAATAATAGTAATCTAATATAATATTATATAAATATGCTTAAATAATATTTATTATTTTCTTATATGATTATCAGTTTTGTTGTTAATATTATGGTGTACTAGTTTGTTACCCGCACTATGCTCAGAGAGTATTAAAAAAGTTTTTTATTTTATCATTTTTTAAAATATTATTATATAAAAAATTAAATTATCAAATCATATTTTGATACTTATTTAATTATCTTTTTTATATTTTCTTAATAAATATTTGATGTCGAAGAAATTTGACACAATTTAGTCTTCGAGTAGATTAACTTTTTATTATTAGGTAGTTATATACAAGTTATATTTTCGTAATATTATTTAAAATGAATTTAAAATTCATTATTTTTCATGATATGAAAATTTAGTTACTAATAAAATATATGTTATTAGTTGAATTATATTTATTTATTAGTTGGCATCATTTAGATTAAATAATGACAATCCAAATGACAAATNATGAAAATTTAGTTACTAATAAAATATATGTTATTAGTTGAATTATATTTATTTATTAGTTGGCATCATTTAGATTAAATAATGACAATCCAAATGACAAATGCTTTTTTTCTAATATTTTATTTTACTTTATATTATGAAGTTATTTTTTTTCAATTATTGTTTGAACATGTTACATTTTAGAAAAATAACTGAGTATCTTTCTTATATTAACAAAAATCTCTATTATGTTTTTCTAGTATACATATATATATTAGAATATTTTAACCATCCAATACATAATCAGTGGTGAATCATCTTAAGAAATCTTGAGTATGATTTTTTGTCAATTTGATGATTCACACTTGATTATGTATTGGGTGGTTAAGATATGCTCAATATTCTTAATAAATATTCAAATGCTTAGAATGTGCATTAAACTCCATGTATATATTTTTTGAATTTTCAAATTCAGAATTCAAATTCTAAGAAGAAGATGTGTCCTGACAACTTTACTTATATCTAATATCTATATTTGCCCTTCTAAATATTTTATAAATAAAATGTAATACAATAATTATTTACATATAAGCCATCTAGCTTTTATGTCATATATCATCTTCATAATTTCTTAAAAAATACAAATAGTAATATATAATTATTTTGTTAAAAAATAAAATATATAATACACATAAAATATGATTGAATTGCAATTGATTAGTTTAAAATTAAGCGAAAGTATTTGAGTAAATCTCTGTATATTTAGTTATGCTTCTACAATAGCATCTGATACATGATATTATTAAATAACCACATGAATATCAAATGCTTAGTATGTGTAATTTAATAACTACCTTATATATATATATATATATAATTAAATAAATGTAATGATTTTATGGATCCAAATGATTTTAAATTTAAATCATCACTAATTTGGAATGATTATGACGACTAACAAAATCCCAAAACTGACGCCACAAAACAGTAAGAAAACCCCAAAAAATCCGGTGCTCTGTTTTGTCCTCCTCCCGGCCCATAAGAGCTACGTGCTTCGCTCCCCCGCAAGCGCAAAGGCAAACGACTCCATCACCTCTCTCACGCCGCTCCCGTTCCCGCTCCCTCTCCAGCTCAATGGCCTCTACGGCCATCGCTCGAACACTTCTCCTGCAACCGAAACATCGAGTTACCCCGTGCGCCACGTACGTCACCAAGAAGCCATTCATCGTGTCCTTACGGTCGAACTCGATGCCGTCCGCCCATGTCGCCGCCGTGGCCTCTAAAAACAGCGCCGTAAGTGGAGGCGCGGACGGTAGTGCCGCCGGAGGCGCCATGGACTTGATCCCAGTCGTGAACGAAGGCGACACTGAGGCCGCTGCCAAGGACTCCCAAATCCGTCCCAGTGAGTTCCGTAATTCTCGTTTTTTTTCTTCCTTTTCTTTTGCGTCTACATTTGTTCGTACACTAATCTTCTTGTTTCCGGCGTGGGCTGTTCTTTGGACTGGTTGCAGGGCCGCTAACTTTTTCCGATGTCTCGGGATCGGTCAATGAATCTCGTCTTCGAGTCGCTTACCAGGTCTCGGAGTTGAAACATTTTCAAACTCCAATTTGATATGATACATTCAGCAAATTTATGATTATGCACTTCATTAAAAGTGTTTCTTTTTCTTGTTTTGGGAAATTTCAGGGTATTCCTGGTGCGTATAGCGAAGCTGCGGCTGCAATAGCCTATCCAAACTGCGAATATGTTCCATGCGAACTCTTCAAGAATACCTTTGAAGTAAATTCCTTGTTTTTTCTTTGCGATGCGTTGGTGGCAATTTAATTTGGTTCTTGTGATACAGTGACCTTGCATGTAATAAGGTGTATCCCACTATCATTTATGGTAGATAGAGTGATAATTGTACGTGGTTGGGCTCTCCCTCTGTATAGAGTGTTTGAACTGCAAAATGACCACTAGAGTTAACATAATGCATAGCTAAAGAACCACCAATGATTTTGGCTGCAAGTTCTTCTCTATTTATTTGAAAGTTGATGCAGGGGACATTTGAAGGATTGTCTCCTCTTCTAAAGTGAATGTTAAGTTTGGTGTCAATGGGGTTTTCCATTACGTAATGAGCTAGCTAGTGTGTTCCTTTTTCAGTTTTTCTTGAAGGTGAAAAGTTTGGTATCTGACGGTTTGGGAAAGTATTGGATTTTTTTTCTAGCTAACTAAATAAGCTAAATACTCACAGAAAACAAAAACTTGATAAGCTAAATGCTGAGTTGGTATCCCAGCAATTTAACAGGGGCAACTTTATCTGGCTTGAGATAACATACCCTGTTAGATCAACCTGAAACTATCAACGACCTTCTTTGGACTGTTACAATATGTTCTTACATCATTTCAATTTTATTCTATGTTAATCCATTATCCTTTTGACTTTGAGTTGATAATTGGTGGAACTAGTTATGGGATAGGCACACATATAACATGCCGGGTTGTGGTCTCCCCTTCTTTGAGAGCACTGTTAATGCTTAAATCTCTAATTCTCTTTCTTTCTATCTGTCTTTCTTTTAGCTCAGCAACATTTGCCCTTTTTTCTGTTAAACCTGACATTATTTCCATCTCCATGCAGGCTGTTGAAAGTTGGCTTGTTGATCGGGCTGTTTTACCCATTGAAAATACACTGGGAGGTAGCATCCATCAAAATTATGACCTTTTACTTCAACACAAATTGCACATTGTCGGGGAAGTAAAATATGTTGTTAGACATTGCCTACTAGCAAATCATGGTGTCAAAATAGAGCATCTACATAGAGTTCTCAGCCATCCTCAGGTAGCCATGATTTATGTTCACTTATTCCACTTCAGGCTTTCTTGATTTAGTTTATCAAAATGCTTATTAACTTAAAAAAAATATTAGGGTCTTGCACAGTGTATGAATACACTAACGAAGCTAGGGGTTGTTAAGGAAGCTGTGGATGACACTGCAGGAGCTGCAAAAGTAAGACATCTAATATTTCCTTTCGTTGTGTCATTCCCTTAGATTTCTTGTTGGTTGATAACATTCAACTTTACCCGAAATAAACATGTTCTTTTCTAGTTTGTTGCTGATAACAAGCTCAAAGATGCAGCAGCAGTTGCCAGTTCATTGGCTGCCAAGTTATATGGGTTGGATATACTTGCTGAGGACATTCAGGTGCTAATTTGTTATTTTACGTCAATGATTTTTCACAATGTGCAGGCTAATATATTTCAACCATCCATTTCATACTCTGCAGGATGACTCTTATAATGTTACTAGATTTCTGATGCTGGCAAGGGAACCTATCATTCCAGGCATTAATAAGCCTTTTAAGGTAAGTTTAAACATAAAACATGTTACGCTGGTAACCAACTTTTGCTTTCACAAAAAAATGTTATGCTGAGTGCATAATAAGGTATTCTTCACTAGGTAGTTAAGGATTTGAGATTTTATGCGATTATGATTTTATTATTTTTCATCCGCTTAATGTTTCGATTTTTGTCTCTCTTCAGACAAGCATAGTTTTCTCTCTTGAAGAAGGATCTGGTGTCCTCTTTAAGGCACTTGCGGTTTTTGCTATGCGGGGTATTAATCTCACCAAGGTTTGTATTTTTCCTCCGCCATTGTGACTTATTTTTTATCCTGGATCAAAGATAAAGAATCGTTTCCAAGCTTTTTTTTTTCTCTTTTTTTTTTGACGAAGCAAGCTAGCTATTTATTACTTACCTGTCTCCTCAGATTGAAAGCCGTCCAAGGCGTAGTAGGCCATTACGTGTGAATGGATCTCTCAAGTAAATATCATTCCCAAATTTCTAGTAAAGATATATGTATCCAAAAATTTGTAATTTTTCTTGTCTGTACTAAGTTTACTTCACATGATTGTGGTCAGGTACTTTGACTACCTATTCTATTTAGATTTTGAAGCATCAATGGCTGACAAAAATGCTCAAAATGCACTTGGGCACCTAGAGGTAACGACTTTCAGAGATCAAATATTCCTAGGCGTTGTATTAACTTTGGCATTGTATTAACGTATCTTTCCTTTCCAGGAGTTTGCAACATTCATGAGAGTATTGGGTAGTTACCCCATGGACACGAGCTTATGTGATTGGACTAAAAGCTAAAGCAGAAATATCATTCTACTCATTAATCGCATTCTATCTTCAACTAATGTTGCTCTTCATGAAATAGATTTGCCAAGTACATGACTTTCATAATTCAATGCGAAGGAAATGTTCAAATAATAGGCTCTTTTATGGTTTATATGATTTTTCGCAAATATATG
>LTAE01010891.1:0-16102 GCA_001647135.1 Pontederia paniculata
GATGTTCAACACTAGGTTTATGGTCTTCCTCCATAAGAATGTGATGCATACATATGGAGAGGTTGATTCCCTTCAAATCTGCTATGGTCAATCCTAAGGTCTGTTTCTTATCTCTCAACACTCTCATTAACTTGTTTAGCTGCAGTGCATCAAGAGAAGCATTCACAATACAGGCAAAGTGTTGTTAGATCCCAAAAATACATATTTCAGGTGAGAAGGAAGTGGCTTAAGTTCAAGGCTAGGAGGAACTATATTGGAAGGAAATGAAAACTCATGAAGAGTTATTTGAATATCTGCGAAGAGTTATGACCAAAATAGTGAAGGTGTATATTTGAAAAAAAAATTATAACGACTAGTTTTTTGCTCATGAAGAAAGCAACGGTCATATTGACACAAAACACTTATAAAAGGGCTTTCAAAGGACTAGAATGAGTTAAAGCTTCAAGAAGGACATAAGTATCAAAGGGAAATCAAATTTTGAAGCTTTTTGAGCTAAATTGTTGAATCTTATCTTTTTTCTTCTATTCTTGAATGTGGAATTATAAAAGAGAGATTATAAGAGAGCACATTATTTATATTCTTGTGAGAGACTTAGCTCCATTATTAGAGAGGTTCACACATATCCTTTTGAGCAAAGAAAATTGTGAGATTGTGAGAAGAGAGGTGTGTCTTACTTCTCGGAGCGGAGAAATGACGATGTGTTGTAAAAGGTTTCATTTCCTATTACAAAGGAGGTGCTAGTGGATCTCCGACGGTCTCAGGGTCAAGAAGTCGGAGCAGGAACGTAGGTCAAACTGGGTCGGACCTCGTCAACAACTCTTGTATCTTGAGTTTGCATTTCCCTCTTACTTGTTTTACTTATTATCTTGCATTATCACTTATATCATTGTTGCACTTATTGTTGATCAAAGGCTTTTGTATCTTGCATTTTCACTTATATCATTGTTGCACTTGTTCTTCGTTAAGGGTTTTTAGATTTGAGCTTTGCGATAAATCAATTTTGAGCTTTCGTGTTTATTTTTATCAATTCACCCTCCTTTTGGCGCCAAGTGATCCTACATTATTTTATATACCCCTAGAACATGAGAAGAGAGCCATCAAATCCTCATAATTTCTCACCAACCATTAGAGCTCTCTCTCCCCTCTTCATCTCCCTTCTCTCCTCTTCTACCCTCAAGACGTAATGTACGATAAAAATATTTTGTCTTTATTCTCTTTTCTTTTTTGGCCATCATATTGAGGAAACACAAATAGGAGAAACATTAGAGGAAGAATGTGAAAATGCCTAGCCTCATTGTGAAAAATGAGAGAAGAATTTTAGGAATGTCAAAGTTGTATGTAAAGGGACCCAATGTTTCTCTACTTGTTTTTAATAGTTAATCCATGACCATTAGAAGAATAATGCTTTGTTCCCTATTCTTCCTGAAGTTTATGGATTTTATATGATAGAAAACATAGAATCCATGCATTAGAAGTATGCCCTTGTTAATTAATGTTTTCTATATAAATTTCATATTTTTATGCAATCCGAAATAATGATTAAAAGGATAAGAACAAATGAGTAGACGGTCGAACATGGCCGCATCCCTCGAACACAACCATGTTGATTAGCCTAAGGGAAACCATAGCGTCGTCACACAGACTATGTCATCTTTGGTAATGGACCGCTTCTTGGCCTAGAAAACACCGTTCTGACGCGTGTCGTGTCTGAACTCTGTTCCGACAGTGGCTAAAAAAAACCTTAACATCAGCACGGGCCATGTCCTCTGTGGACTCGAATAATGTCCTAGCGGCAAAAGAATGTGAACACCTAATCGACCATGTTCCACTAAGTCAAGCCATGTTAGCCTAGGAATGGACAATGACCCGTCATCGAATTGAACCGGAGTCCGAAATATAATACCCTAAAATAATACAAACTAATAGATGAAACGGGATGTGTTGATACCCGAAACAAACTACGCCCGTCCCGAAGAAGATAATTAATGAGGGCCACGTTGTCATGCATAGACCGCATCAACACACTAAAGGAGATGGCACACATATGAAACAAACCGTGACAGATCCAAAAACGGATTAAGTGCGAAGGAGGAGAAGACAATGGACACGGTATGATGGACACATGCCGTGTATGGATCGTGTTTCGAAGGACTAACATGTCGAAAGTTTATGTACGATGAAAAGAATCCCTGTGGCTTCTAAACATGGCTCGTTCTCAAAAGGAAGATGATATGTGCTTTTTATGTGGGTGATGTGTTATGATTGATGCACGAAAGTTAAAAAAATTAAAAGTCTAAAAAATATAAAGAAAAATTAAAAGAAGCAAGATGAAAGATAAAAGACATAGGTCTTTATGTGCACTGATTGTCAAGGGAGAAAAGAACCAATGTTAAAGTAAGGAACATGGGGGTGTAGTTGACGGAAATGCAATGAAACCCCACAGATGTGAAGAAAAAAATACTGTCATTTTTTTTTCTATTGTATATGACTACATCTTGTGCAATGAATCCAAGAATTTCACCAAATGAAAATTGTGCCATATAAAAAAGGATCGTCGTGGTGTTGTCAATCATTGATGAAGATATATGAAGTGTCATGATATTCCATTAAAAGTTGAAGAGCTTTTTTATAAAATAATAAGATTAAAGGTGAAAGAAGTTAAATGATAACTTCTAAGAAAAACAAAAAATAAGAAAGTAAAAAAAATAAGAAAGATGAAAGAATGACATGTGATAAATGAAAGAAAGAATGACAAAATGCAAACATGAAGGAAAAAGAAGAGCAAAGAAAGTATAGAATAAATGTTGTTCTAAGTAAAGAAAGACATAAAGTTACAAAGATAATATGATAGAAGTAAAAGAATTCAATGAGATTAATGTTTGTGCTTCTTTGTGCTTGTTCCATGATTTATATGCAAATGTTTTCAAATACAATATTATTTTTTAACATGATTTCTATCTCTTTTTATTTTATTTAGCCTATTGAACTATATATTGGGCATTAGCTCATGGGAGATCTCCCTCCTCTTCAAATGGGTCCTGCAGGTAATTAGACGTAAATGATGATGATGGTGGCGTGGACAACGATGACATAATATGGTTGCATATAATTTGGACTGTGTCTAGTTATATTTCAATTAATAGGGTTGTAATAGAAAGTATTTACTTCATATAATCTTAATCTTCATTTATATGATTAAGTCTTTCGCAATATAAAGTTGAAACATATTTTTATTTTTTCACAAGTGTACAAGATGTTGACCATAAAAAGATCAAAGATCAAATTAAAGTTGAGCATGAGTAATGTCTCCTCCAAAAGTCATTCAAATAAGTATTTGAAATAACTTTTAAGGGTGTTACACTCAACAATCTTGCTTATTTATTAATATTTTTATAACCACCCATGATATTCAAATTTACACATCTTAGGTGATTAAGGTTGATTCAACAAAACAAATGAATACCAATCTCATATTAAAAAAAGTGTTATCAATTTAGAACTGGAGCTTCAAAACTATTATTATTAAAAAAATGTTAAAAATTTTGTCGTAAAATAATTTATAAATCTTTGATGTATGATTAGATCATTTTTAAAGAGATTTCTATTTTTGGTCCAAGAAATTTCTATCTTGTTCAATGCAGGCAATGCTTTGAACAAAAGATATTTATAGGTAATGGGTGAGCAACCATTGAATCATTTAATTAATCAAGGATAATTTAATTAATTAATCAAATAATTTTAAAAAAAATATGGGTTATTTGGTCTAAGAAAATAATTACCCAAATTGATTAACAAAAATTTTGGTATGGTTCATGAATTCACCAATTTATTCAAAAGAAAAAATGTGTTTATAAAAAGTACTATTAGATTCATGAGGTTTGAAATATATTTAACAATAAATAAGATACATTTTCAAAACAAAAATATGCTGAAGTTGAACATAATCTAAAAAATCTATAAATAATCAGGATACAAAAATGTGATTAAATAAAAAAAAACTTACAAATTCAATATACATATAATAAATTTATATAATAGACATTTTAAATAAAAAATTGACTAAATTTTCATAATTATCAGAATAAATTTGTCTAATGATAATCAAATTATTTTAAATTAGATAATTTTGTTCAATTCAATAAGAAAAAAATTCATTAACGATTAATTAATTAATTAACTATACTCAACCCTATTTATAGGCTTCAAAGGCTTAACAAAGGTTAACAATGTATTTAATTCATTTTCATCTCTATATAAATCAGAACAATAAATAATAATTATTAGTTCATATAATTATGCAATATAAAAGTTGTAAATTATTGAATAAGAAAGTAGATGGTATTTGATTGTTTAGATTCTCATAAGCTATCTCAAATTTAAAGCAATAAGGACCACCTAATTTGTGAGGAATCATAGTTTAAGTCACCCTTTTTTTATTAATCGTCTCCTAACTTTGAAAGCCTAGCTGGTCGAAAACACCCAGTTGTGACCACAAAATTGTTGGAATAGGAATTGCTTGCTTCTATTTTGACTCCTTGCTTCTACCTTCTCCACCTACCGCTCGTCTCTGAACTTCGATCATTCTTTACTTTTTCCACTGGACGACTGCTAGGGCTTTTAGTGATATTATGCAAAGATGACTTAAGTACCGCATTTACTCAACCCTTCTAATGCTCGAACTATCTCTGTTTTCACAATTCAGTTCAGGTTTATTTGATTTTTTGATAAAGTTCTGTTTTCAATATTCATGTCACTTATATAATTTGTATAATTTGATCACTCATCAATTACATTAATTAATGGTGTCACTTGATTGTGGCACCATTTCCTCATATTTTAATTAATTTATAAGCATTGTAACCTAAAATTTTCAACTCACCTTCTTCTTCAACTCTTATTTTCTCCTTTGCTCGTTTTTGTAACTTCCTTATTTTAAAAGCTTAACTAGTATAGTGTCCGCGCTATGCGCGGATAATTTTTTTATATATATATATTTTACTTTATATAAAATTTTATCTTTTCTTCAATTAGCATAAAAATTAATGATTATTAAATTATTATAGTTTGATTATTAAATTAGAAAATATTTGATATTAAGTGTGTATGGCACGGGCATTATAATAGTTAATATAAAAAAAAGAAGTACACTAATACATGATCTTTACTAATATTTATGCATATGAATTCAAATAATTTGATATTTTTTTAGTTTCTATTTTTTATAATCTTCTCTTTGATGGACACATGGCGGAAACATGTGACAAAATATTTTTTTATTTACCAAAATTTATTTAGATATTAACTGACCATCCATTCTCCTTGTTAATATCTTTAGTTAGTATCTTTCATAATTTTTTAGTATAGACTATTTAAATAAAATATTTTGTTTTAACAAATTAATAATTTTCATTAGCCAATTTTTTTGTTAATTACTAACATATATATATATATATATATATAATCATATCATATTTTTAAGTAAAAAATATTTTAACTATATGATATGATCAGTAAAATATAGTTAATTTTTTTAATTAAAAATATGATATGATCAGTTAATATATATAATTTTATGGATAAATGATTGGTTATTGCTTTAATAATCACTACCTAATATAAACATTATATATAAGTAATTTAAATGACATGTTAAGAATCACCTATGCTCTATTGATTAAAAAAATAAACTAAGCAAAAATAAAATATTTATTTACAAATAAAAAAATAGATATCAGAATAAATAATATCACATAAATTAAAAAGAGAGAAAGTGGAGGAATATGTCAAGTTTATTTCCTGTAATTATGCATGATTGCTAAAGTACTATTTAGTTACTAACCAACCACCCACTAAATATATTTTGATAAAATATCATATTACTATTCTCTTTAATATAGTATATATCAATTAAGTTTATAAAAAATTATAATATTTAAAATAAAATATTCTAACTTGGACACATATACATATGATTATGCCAAATTTCTTGCTCTCATTAATACTTCTTTAAATATATATAGATATAGATAGATTTATATATCTATATTATATTAAAATTATAAATTTAGAAGATTTGAGAAAAGAGCATAGATGACATTATGTCCTTATAAATTGAGAGGAAAATAATTACATAAAATTTTATAACTTCTCTTAGTAACTAATTATTTTTTTCATTTTTTTTTATTTCAAAACGCATGAGAAACATGTAGATATTATATTTTTAAAAAAAAAACCAAAAAAAAGTATAACTGGTCCTGCCAAATTTCTTGCTCTCATTAATACTTCTTTGGTTTTAATACATATATATAGATATAGATAGATTTATATATCTATATTATATTAAAATTATAAATTTAGAAGATTTGAGAAAGGAGCAGACATTATGTCCTTATAAATTGAGAGAAAAATAATTACATAAAATTCTATAATTTCTCTTAGTACCTAATTATTTTTTCATTTTTTTTATTTTAAAACGCATGAGGAACATGCAGATATTATAGTTTTAAAGAAAACCAGAAAAAAGTATAACTGATCCTGACTGAAAATACAACTGAGACGTTAAATTTCACTTAATTATTTGCCGATCATAGATAAAATTTTAGAACTTTTTTTTATTTTCAGAAAATAACCGACCGAGAATATGTAGATAATTTTTTAAATTTATTTTAATAACACAATTAATTTAAATTCGCATGAATGTGTGACAATGCATGCGTGAGCCAAGTGTCACGTTTTTTTATTACTCGCTTTTTAATATAGACAATATTATAAATATCTTAAATGTTATCATTATTATTATCTCAATTGTGAAGTAATAAAAAATATATATTACAAAAAATATATTGCCATATCAAAGACAATGTTATAAATATCTTAAATGTTATCATTCTTATTATCTCAATTGTGAAGTAATAAAAAATATATATTATAAAATATTTATTTCAATTGTGAAGTAATAAAAATTATATATTACAAAATATTTATGCTTTTGCATAAATAATAATATTTTTTTATGATCATAATTAAAATGAATCAAGTAAAGAATTGATCATAATCTTATTTTCTCCTTTGCTCGTTTCTGTAACTTCCTTATTTTAAAAGTTTAATGTCCTTTTGAGTAGTGGATGAGATTGCATTGCGTCTCATGGCAAAGGAAATGGGGGCATCTTCTCCATTTCCATCACAAGACATGTTGGACTAACCGCCCTTCATGGGCAATGGAACAACCGCAACGTGGGATTTTCTGCATGCATGGAACTGCATGCATAAAACTGCCGAATGCAGTTGCATGCAACCGCATACGTACGGTTGTCGTAACCAGCTTGAAGCATAGTCTGTCGTCAACGAGTTGTCGTTCGTTGAATTGATGTGCATGTCTGTTGTATTATTGTCCAAACTTTATCATTCATGATATTATGATACTTTAGATCATGAATAAATGATCTTCTTTCTTTTATAATTAAGGTTTTGATGATGATAAAAAACGATGAAAATTGAACGTAAAATAACTTATTATTTTTCGTTACGAAATATTTAGAAATATCATTGTTAAGTTCTTCTAAAACTTACAAGACAATAACAACAACAACAACAACAAAGCATTATCTCACTAGATGGGGTCGACCACATGGATCATACGACGTCATTGCGCCCTATCATTAATCAAATTTTTAAATATATTATTCGTTAATAGATCTCGTTCTATTAGCTCGCCAAGTGTTCGCTTTGGTCTCCCTCTCCCTCTTTTAATCGGACTCCAGATTGTTTGCTCTACCCTCCTTACTGGCGCATCTAATGGTCTTCTCTGAACATGACCAAACCGCCTCAAACGATTCTCTACCAGCTTCTCGCTAATAGGGGCCACTCCGACTCGTTTACGTATATGGTCATTCCTAATCTTATCCTTTTTAGTATGACCACACATCCATCTCAACATCCTCATTTCATCTACCCCCACTTTATGTTCATGTTGTCCCTTCATAGCCCAACATTCACTACCATATAACACTGCTGGTCTTATAGCAGTGCGGTAGAATTTCCCTTTAACCTTATGGGGTACTTTCCTATCACAAAGGACTCCAGTAGCCTTCCTCCACTTACACCAACCAGCTTGAATTCTATGGTTAACATCATCATCAATCTCCCCATCTTGTCTTATAATTGATCCCAAATATTTAAACTTTGTCACTTGAGAAATTATATCATCTCCTAACCTAACTTCCGAATCGCCTCTAAATTGTCTATTCGTGAAATTGCAATGCATATACTCTGTCTTATTCCTACTTAAACGGAAACCCTTTGACTCCAACGTGTTTCTCCATATTTCCAATTTTGCATTAATCTCATCTTTTGAGTCCGCTAAAAGTACGATATCATCAGCAAAGAGCATGCACTTAGGTACCTCATCTATGATACTCTCGGTTAGAGCATCCACAACTAAGTTAAACAAATATGGGCTTAAAGATGATCCTTGGTGTAGGCCAATTCTTATAGGAAATGCTTTCGTCTCTCCTCCTGGTGTCCTAACCTTAGTCAATGCCCCATCGTACATATCTTGTATAATCTTAATATATGCAACACCCACTCTTTTCTTTTGCAAGGCTTTCCAGAGTACCTCTCTTGGTACACGATCATACGCCTTTTCTAAATCAACGAAAACCATATGTAAATCTCTTTTCCTACTTCGATACTTCTCCATCATTCCCCTTAGTAAATAAATCGCCTCTGTAGTGGATCTTCCTGGCATGAATCCAAACTGTCTCTCAGAAATACTAGTCTCCACTCTCAATCTATGTTCAATCACTTTTTCCCATAACTTCATTGTATGACTCATAAGCTTAATCCCTCTATAATTTGCACAATTCTGAATATCCCCTTTATTTTTGTAAATAGGAACTAACGTACTTATTCTCCAATCATCAGGCATCTTTTTTGACCGTAAAATCTCGTTAAACAATTTACATAACCACAACACACCTTTTTCTCCTAAACATTTCCAAACTTCAATCGGTATCCCATCCGGTCCAATAGCTTTACCATTCTCCATTTTCTTAAGAGCTTCTCTAACCTCCGCAACTCTAATTCTGCGATAAAATGACCTATTAAGCTCACCTTCACTAACAGCCAAGTCCTCCAACTCGCAACGGGAACCTTCACATCCATCATTGAATAACTTATTGAAATACTCTTCCCATCTATTCTTAATATCCTCCTCCGTGACTAAAACATTACCACCTTCATTTTTTATGCATCTTACTTGATCAAAATCTCTCGACTCCTTCTCTTTATTCCTTGCAATCTTGTAAATCCTTTGTTCTCCGGCCTTTGTCCCTAACTCCTTATAAAACCCCTCATATGCTTTCGCTCGAGCCTCACTAACTGCCTTCTTAGCCTCCCTTTTAGCCAAGCGATATTTTTCCCAATTGTCAGAGCTACCGTCTAAGTGTATAGCTTTGAAACAATTCTTCTTATTACGCACCTTTTCTTGTACATCTTCATCCCACCACCAAGTCTCCTTATCTCGTGATCCAAAACCTTTTGATTCTCCTAGAATTGTTTTAGCGACCATTTCAACCTTTTGTGCCACATTTTCCCACATGATACTAGCATTTCCTTGTAACTCCCACATCCCTTCTTCCAATAACTTACTCTTAAAAATCTCTCGCTTCTCCCCCTTTAACTGCCACCACTTGATCCTTCGATTTGAAATTGTTCGACGTTTTGATTTTATATATTTAATTCGCATATCAAGAACTAACAATCTATGTTGTGTGGTCACCCCATGCCCCGGAATCACTTTGCAATTTGTACACCATCTATTATCAGGATTCCTTGTCAAAAAGAAATCAATCTGAGACCTATGAGTTCCACTTTTATAGGTGATTAGATGTTCCTCTCTCTTCCTAAAACAAGTGTTGACAATCTTAAGGTTATATGCTAAAGAAAAATCGATAATAGTTTGTCCTTCTTCATTCAGCTCCCCAAAACCAAAACCACCATGAACCCTTGCATGTGGTCCCGCCTCTTTACCCACATGTCCATTAAGGTCTCCTCCAATAAACACTTTCTCGTTTATCGGTATACTTTCAATCAACCCCTCCATATCTGCCCAAAACTTCTCCTTGAGATGTGCTTCTGTCCCTATTTGAGGTGCATATGCACTAATAACGTTCATTATATCCTTTCCAATAATTACTTTCACGGATATGATTCGATCCTCAATCCTTTTAACTTCCACAACATTCTTCCTCCATTCTTCATCCGCAATAATACCAACACCATTTCTTCCATTTACCTTACCCGTATACCAAAGTTTGGAACCGTTGACATTGATCACTTTACTTCCCTCTCCAGCCCACCTAGTTTCTTGTAAGCACAATATATTAATCTTACGCTTACTCATTACTTGTGCTACCTCAAAACGCTTTCCATTTAGCGTCCCAATGTTCCAAGAGCCTAATCTGATCTTACTCTCATGGACTAGCTTCTTCAGTCGCCTCCGTCCATTAGAGTGCGGTAGCCTTTGCTTATTTAACACTGCATTCAGGCGAGGATGCAGTGGCTCTTGCTCTCTTATCACTGTACTCGAGTCATACAGCGCGTTACTTACGGGTAACGACTTAGCATTAGCGCAATGTATTCGTTGATCCATGTTCATGAGATTCGACGAGGTTTTACGTTGGCTGTCGAGGCCTAACACAACCCTCCTCCTTTATCCGGGCTTGGGACCGGCTATAAACATAGGCGGAGTTAAAACTTACAAGACACACACATAGAAAAATTTTATTTACCTTTCTATTCACCAATTTTACCGAGCGAAAACTGATAAGTATCTATAGCTGTCCATTTTTCATTTCTTATTGATAATTGGATTTTATTTGTTCATCAAGATTTATGGTTGCACTGTTTTCTCCCATTAAAATTTCTTCTTTAAAAATTGGTCATTTCTATCACTTGTGATTATTGATATTAGACTATTATTGAAAACATAAGAGTAATGGAAGCTGTGAGAAAGTAGTTAAGAGAAAGTAGTTAAGAAGTTGCATGCTTTAGCAATAGAACTTAACAATTTGATGATGTCAAGGATGCAATTTGATAATCTTTTTTTTTTCAGATCTTTTTTCCTGTTTATATACATGATCTGATACATACATGTTTTAGTCTATGCTCACAATTTACACAACAGCATTTTTCTTTTGCTCTAGTTAAAAAGATGTTTTTTTCCTATTTGCTTCGCCCTGCGTGTGATAGTATCAACGGTGTGATCTCATCCACCACTCCAAAATGTCCTAGAAGCCTAGCTAGAAACACTGTTGATAAACTCTGACCTGCGGAGAGATTTTGAAGCGGCAAAGCAAAATGATGTGTTATTTAAAATTTAATGTGGCGTTGCCACGTAAGTGATTTTATATTACGGTGTAAACGAGGAAGACAGAAAGAAAAGTAATTGTACACAGGGACGGACCCAGATTGAGAAGTCACGATCCTTTCAACTTTTTAATATATTAAATATATATATATATATATATATATTAATAATTAAAATTAATATATAAATAAAATATTAAAAAAGTAATATAAATTGTATAGTAATTTAAATGGATTAAATGAATTTAATNATATATATATATATATATATATTAATAATTAAAATTAATATATAAATAAAATATTAAAAAAGTAATATAAATTGTATAGTAATTTAAATGGATTAAATGAATTTAATTTAAATTAAGAGATTTAAAATTTAAATTCTATTAATATTTTATTATTTTGATCTTTTCAATTTTTATTATTTTCCTTCCCCCGTATAGGTCCATCCATGATTGTACACCGCCTCTGTCCTCCACGTCAAGAGAGCCGACTTGACGACGCTCCCTTCGAACAAGTGTGTGTGTGCATGTACGTGAGTGAGAGAGAGAGAGAGAGATGGAAGACGCCTTTCAGGTAATCCTTTTCTACTTCTTATATAAGCACCAAAACGATCTGTGCACAGATTAATCTTCTTTCGCCATAAGTATGCTTAGATCTTATTCAGATGATTGCGAATTTACATGATATCTTGTGTTTTGCTGTCCTTTCTGAAATTAATTCTCTCCGCTTGCCATCTCTTATTCGGGGACTCGGAGTGCACGTATGCCATCACCCTTTGCTGCTAATATATCTATGAGTCAGTCTACCGATTCATAGGATATCATGGCTTCCTCCGGGGATGACGACGGAAAGGTCGAGTCTTCTTCATCCCCTTTTTCGCGTCCGGCCACATGATCCCCATGACCGACCTCGCCTGCATCTTTGGCGGTCACCCGGCCGTCCAACCAACCCTCGTCATCACGCCGGCCAACTCCGCCTTCCTCCGCCCTACGCTCGACCGCCACGCCGATGCCGGCCGCCTCGTCGAGACACTCCAATACCCGTTCCCCGACGTCGGCCTCCCCCCTGGCGTCGAGAACCTCGCCACCGCCCCGGCTCCCGAGGCGTGGCGCATCTACAAGGCCGTCGAACTCGCCCGCGTCGCACACGACGAGATACTACGGCGCCACCGCCCCGACGCCGTCGTCGCTGACATCCCATTCTGGTGGACCACGGCCATAGCCAGTGATCTCGGTATCCCACGCATAACCTTCCATGCAGTCGGCGTCTTCCCCCAGCTCGCGATGAATAACCTCTTTAAGATCCACCAGCAAATAGGGAAACTGGAGGCACATTGCCTGGTGGAGGTTCCAGACTTCCCGGGACCCCGGATTGAGATCCCGCGGTCGGAGCTGCCGGCTTTCCTCCAGGACATCAGCGAAGATTTTATGATCGAGGAATGGGATCGAATGAAGGAGTCGCAGCTGGCTGCCCACGGTGTGGTCGTCAACACCTTCTACGAGCTGGAGGCCGAGTACTGCGACCTCCATCGCAGGGTGGATGCGAAGCAGGCCTGGTACGTGGGGCCTCTCGCATTGGCCTCTGGCGGCGTAGTCGGCGGTGCCGACGGCCCTATACCTGCATCTGTCTTAAAATGGCTAGATGAGAAGGAAAAAAGCTCGGTGGTGTTCGTGTGCTTCGGGAGCTGGTGCCACTTCTCCACGGTACAACTCCAAGAGCTGGCGACGGGTCTAGCAACGTCGGGGCGGCATTTCCTATGGGTGGTGAGAGGAAGCGATGGAGCCGACAATGGCACCGGAGCATGCGAAGGATGGATGCCGGAGGAGTGGGAGGAGAGGGTCGCCGGGGGAGGAATGGTGATTAGGGGCTGGGCGCCGCAGGTGGCAATACTTGGCCACCCGGCGGTGGGGGCGTTCCTGAGTCATTGCGGATGGAACTCGGTCCTGGAAGCGGTGACGGCGGGCGTGCCGCTACTGACGTGGCCATTGGTGTTCGAGCAGTTCATAAACGAGCGCCTGGTGACGGAGGTCGTCGGGACGGGGAGGAGAGTCTGTGATGGGCCCAGGAGCACGGACGAGGCGGCGAAACTGGTGGTGCCGGCCGACGCGATCGCCCGGGCGGTGTCACAGTTCATGGAGGGCGGAAATGAGGGGAAGGAAGTGAGAAGGCGAGCAACGGAGCTTGCGGCGAAGGCAAGAGCGGCGGTGGGACAAGGCGGCTCGTCGCGTCGGGATCTCGACGGCCTGATTGATGAACTGCTCACCACCAGTCGGAAGCGCCAAGGGAGGGGACAAGGCGATTCCGGTGGCAGTTGACCGAGTGGAGTGCTTTATGAATCGAGTACGTCTGCTTGAATAAAAAGGTTGTGCGGCCGTACCACTGCACCTCCATTGTTAGCTTTGTATGAAGGTTGTCATGAATCGTGTAGCTCGTTTAATGAAATAAGTTTCAACTATGATCATTAACCTAAAAATAAAAAATTATGTTAATAAACTTGGTGGCATTTCTTCTAAAATATATCTAAAAAAAGAATGCACCTACATTTTTGGAAAGTAAACAGGAATGATTTTAAACATAAAAGTTAATTATCGCTTTCAACAAGGTACAAGCTAACTAAAATAACTTTCATACTTTGTAACAAGCTTTGCTCAATGTTTCAGAGCCTCAGATATTTGTTTTGATCTGGGTTTTGCAAAACATGAAATTTGTTACAGATTTTGGATTATATATGCGATGATAGATCAACCATCGGCGCCAAAGAATCACATGTTCCACGCAGGGTGACGACAGCAAATCAATACATGGGTTAAACTTCGATACCCATGTAATAATTCAAACTCTTAACTTCTTTAGAGCAAACTACTGCCACTAATTTTTTGCTTCTTCAAAAGCCTTTCCGAGGATGCTGCGAGTAACCGAACCTGGCAAGGCTCGATTCAGAGTTCAACTTTGCGCCACTTCGAGAAGCGTTGGCTTGCTTCGCATCAGATGATTTGGTATACAGATTCCAATCACCGCTAACTAAGGGCTCGTTTGGTTATAATTTAATGTAGCTGGACTAAAAAAAAATTAGTCCATCAAATAGTCCAACCATCTTAATCCCACGAGCATAAGTTAATTCAGTCATACACAAAAAGTGAAGATTTTTATTTAATTCAATCATAAATAATGTGGAGCCCATGATTTGATGTTTGAGAAATAAAGTTTTAATTCAACTCTTATTTCTCAACCAAACTGATCATAAGGCTCCGTTTGATTGAAAAATAAGACATAAATTAAAATTTTATTTTTTATTTTTTAATTAAACATCATTTTTTCTTATCTGGTGGACCCCGCAATAATAAATGAGTAAAGAATAAAAAATAGAGAGTAATCAATTCACTCTCATGTGAAAAATTTTATTTTTATTGAATTAGAGCAATGAAAAAACTTTAATCCATCTATACTATTCTTGCACCTAAAGACGACCTAAGGGTTTTAGAATATTCCCAGCTCCAGGTGCTAATTTCCGCCGAAGGGTCTTTCACCATAGATTTTAACATTTTTTTGTGCTAATTTCCGCCGAAGAGTCTTTCACCGTAGATTTTAACATTTTTTGGCCTTCCTGTTTCCCAGCACTTACCTCTGTAATTGTTTCATTGTCTATTACGACTGTTATTAGACTGTCAATTCCTATTTTCTTCCTCTTCCAGAATTCGAATAAGGGCTACTCCTATTCCCGGGGTATGCACCGACACTTGCACAGATTTTGGAGCCTTGAAACCAACCGTTGATGAACATGTTATTTAGGGAAACTGCAAAGGGTTTTTTACAGTAAGAAACAAACATTTAAAAGCCCTCAAATTAATCCTTAATACATAGTCAGTATTTAACTCTTTGCTGTTAAAATGTTTTCAGAAGAAAATTAGTCGATATGTAGATAAAAGTTTTAACATGCACGAAACTCAACCAACAATACTTTCAAGTGACAGAATACAAAAAGAACTACAGAACTAGTAACAACAAATCTAGCAAACCTGATGCATTCTGATTTCGAGACTGTTAGAAGAGTAGAGTTGAGAAAATATTTTCTGTATTCAATTCTGGTGAGGTTGTACATCTATATATATTATATGAAAAGATCAGATGGATAACCACCAATGTCTATCTAATCTAACTAGAGAAGATCATCTAATCTAAACTAATCTAGATAAACACAAATTTAGATAATATCAGATTTGGATAACAACAGATCTGGATAATATTAAATTTTTATAAATGATAAAATTAGATTCTCTAACACGCCCCCGCAAACTCAGTTTTCTCTGGTTCGAAGCCTGAGTTTGTCCCGTAAGAATTGAAAGCGAGCACCAGAAAGTGACTTGGTTAGAATATCTGTAATATTGTCTTTGGAAGAGATAAAACGAACAGCAAGACGACGATTGGAGACCTCATCACGAACAAAATGATAATCAACCTCGATATGTTTTGTGCGCGCATGAAATATCGGATTCGCTGATAAGTATGTGGCGCCAATATTATCACACCATAGAGTTGGAAGAGAGATCTGCAAACCAAGTTCCATGAGCAATGACCTTAGCCATATGAGCTCAGTTGTAGCATCTGCTAAGGCTTTATACTCAGACTCCGTTGACGAGCGAGAGACTATTCTTTGTTTGCATGTTGACCAAGAGATGAGATTGGTGCAAAAGAAAATAGCAAATCCTCCAAATGACTTGCGATCATTAG
This sequence comes from Pontederia paniculata, assembly GCA_001647135.1. Lineage (NCBI taxonomy): Eukaryota > Viridiplantae > Streptophyta > Magnoliopsida > Commelinales > Pontederiaceae > Pontederia > Pontederia paniculata. Next base: position 16,102 of record LTAE01010891.1, read on the forward strand.
G
>LTAE01010892.1:0-16098 GCA_001647135.1 Pontederia paniculata
TCCTTCTATTGCTAGAAACCATCACAGAGGTTGAGAAATACATATCAAGACTTAGGGAATTGGAAATTATGCAAAAGACTTAAGATAGCATGGAAATGTGTATAATTGATGCATAGTTTCGTGAAAACATATAGTCTTTGCATGCCAAAACATAGAGTAATTTCCCTGTCATCAAAGTACTAACTTAATTACCTAAGTCTAAACCTTTCATTCAGAACTTGAGAAAGTTTGGGCAAGCACACCCGTAGGGCGCTCTAAAATCTTAATGATCTAAGATCAATTGGTCTGCGATCCATTGATAGAAAGTCTGCTACATGGACTTTCGTGCAACCCTGAATGAAGATTAGAACTTGAAGAAAAATAAAATATGATTATTTTTCTTGTCAAATAAAAATATAAGTTCATTACGAACTTGTGTTTACAACATTAAAGAGAATAAAAAGGATTTGAAGAAATTTTGAAAGAAAAATATATTGCGAAAAAATGAATTAAGGTAGTACTTATGTATTATCCAGAACCTAGTGAGTTTGGGCAAGTAATCTCGAGGGGTGCCTTAGCACATGTTACTCTAAGGCCATCTGATCTAGAGTCACCAGTCAAAAGCCCTACTACACGAATCACCTTGTGAAAATATGAGAAGTATCTAAGTGCTAACTTGATTACCTAAGTTACAACTCTTCATCCAGAACTTAAGAAAGTTCAGGTAACTACACCCATACAGGACTCTAACATCCTAGTGACCTAATACCAACTAATCTGGGATCCATTGGTCGAAAGTTCGCTACATGAACTTCCTTGTGCAATCCTACTTGAAGATTAGAATTTGAAAAAAAAATAAAATATAGTTATATTTGCTTTTCAAATAAAAGTATAAACTCATTACATACTTAAATTTTCAACAATAATGTTATTGGTGTATAGATTTATTTTTTGCACGAGGTTGAACATGATATTGTTTAAATATTTTTAAGCTTTAGAAATTCTGAATTTGAAAAAAAAAAGAAAATATAGTTATATTTTCTTCTCAAATAAAAGTATAAACTCATTACATACTTATATTTTCAACAATAATGTTATTGGTGTATAGATTTTTTTTTTTTGCACGAGGTTGAACATGATATCGTTTAAATATTTTTAAGCTTTAGAAATTCTATGAAGTAGGGTTATTGGAATTTGGTGAAGTACTCTTGTGATAGCATGTAAAAGAATGGTGCTTGAAAATTAGTCGATTTACGAGATGAAAGGTATGGACCCTTTACTTGAGCCTTAACTTGAATTTTTGCTTGAGGACAAGATTTTAAGCTTAGGGGAGTTTGATGCACGTATAATTATACAAAATTTTTATATTATTTTTACTTTATTTTTCGTTAACATGCATCATTTTTTCTATTTTCTTTTTATTTATTTTGAGTCACGAAACTATGGATTTGTTTATTTTTATTGTTTAAGAGGTAAAAGGACGAAGACACAAAGATAATCGTAAAAATGGTACTCAATTCGGAGTTAAAACGAAGTTGGAATTGCAATTTCAATGTGCTATTTTTTTTCAAAAGAGACGATCATGGCCGTGAATCTTCATAACACGACCCTTGATAACCAAAAAATTAATTTTCTGGCCCGTGACCATTGTCATGGCCAGGGTGGTTCTCCACTTGAATATCAAGGCTGTAAATTCATTTCACACCCCGTGACTGTCCCTATGCAAATTTTTGGAGTTTCGATCACCATCATGAAACCTCTTTCATGGATCGTGACAATATGCAAAATAGTTTTTTAGACTCGGCCATGGCCGTGAAAGCCTTGTCATGGGGCAGTGAAATGCCAAATTCTGAAGAAAGTTGTTTGAGACACAATTTCATTGAATCTTATCTTGTGCTAAAACAAACTCCCAAATAAACTAGATTTTGGCTAAAATCTTATCAAACTTGGTTATTTCTACTCCAAAACTTTTGAAACTCCTAATATGACTTAGTCAAACATTCAAACATATAAATAGGACCCTAGAGATTCAATTTTTGTATGCAACTATGCTGGATTGCATGCAACAATCCTGGATCTTATATTCTACAAGCCTGGATCATATGTTGCAAACTTGAAGAAAACATCAATGTCTAGAGACTTTTTCAAGGAAGGTTTCTGCATAGAACATTGTGGAGAAGATCATCATCAAGGTGTTTTTAGTCCATGATTATTTTATTTCTCTAGTTTATTTTGAAGGGTGAACTATGTCTATAATTATTTTCTTTTTAATTTTATGGAGTAAATTTATTATAAGAGAAAACTTGTTGTTAGATTGACATCATGAAGATGAAAGATTAATAGTCTAGGAGATAGAAATTCATGCATATTGACTTTTAGTAGATAAAGTTGTAATCGTAAAGAGGACGATAAAATCTATCTAAGAATAAGGTAGTTGATTCGTCTTGAAGAGGAAATCATATTTTTGGTGGATTCTAATCCATTTAGAAGGATAAATTATAATTCAATTAACCTTGCGATGAAATAAAGTTTATCATTATCTTATCTCATCATGATCTAGAGTTTATTGTCATCAAAATCTTTTATTTTTTTGTTTTTATCTTTATCTTTTAAAAAACCATTTTTTATATAGACCCATTTATCTCCTATTAGTTTGTGGGATTAGATAGATAGTTAATATTAATCTTTGTGGGAACAATACTCTACTTACATCTCTATTACTTACAATACTCTACTTAGCAATAATTTTCTAAACTCTTAGGACGCATCATTTTACTCATCAGGATATCTTTTACAAGTTCTCTATGTAGGAAGGGGATCTTCACATCTAGTTGTTCAAACTTAGATTTTGATGTGTTAAAAGGAATACATCATACAAATGAAATGTATCTGATAACTGGTGAGAAGATCTCATTATGATTCACTTTCTCTTTCTATCTATAATCTTTATAAACTAAGCATAGCTTATATATTGTGCCTTCAACTACTAAAATTGTAAGTTTCTTCTTTAAGACTTACATGCAACTTATTATTATTCTACCTTTTGTTAACTTGACCATCTCCCATGATTGGTTTAGATTCCATCTCCTTACCCATGATAGTAATCCATTGCACATGAGATGACGTCTTTGTTGGTATATGACTCTTGAGACTCTGCCTCTTCAGCTACATGCAATATGTAATCAACCATTCTTCAAAGCCATAGCACTTAGGAGGACCCACTTGTTTTCTAGCACATCCAACAACTATTGGCTCCTCTTATGGTTGCTCTTCGAGTCTTCTTGTTCTTGCTGAGCAACTTGACTTCGTCCTCCTGCATCATCCCCGATTGGAGTTATCCCAAACTCCACCCTTTTGTTGACACTCTCAAATGTAATCTCCACCTTTAGCTGAATAATTGCAGCTTCATTAAATGTTATGCTGCCCGCCATAGAAAGAGCTACACAAGCATAGTCACCTTCGAGCAGAATGCACGAGCCTAGTGAGGAAAGAAAGTCCTAGAGAAGGGATCGATGGATCATTTTTAATATGGTTTTCTTTGTGTGTGAAGGAGACAAGATTTTGTAGCCTTCCATTATTGCGCCATATCCCACGAACACTCATCTTTTGGCCCTTGGCTCTAGTTCTCGTTCACTAACATGATAATATGAAGGCTGACAAAAAAATTAGTTTAATACAATCTACAAGATTTCCAAATCTTATCTCAATAGGAGTTTTGCACAGTCGCCCAAACCTTGATTCACCAAGAAGAAAGATGTGTTAACAAATTCAATCTAGAATTCTATTTATGCAAACATTAGAGAGCATACACCTTGCTCTCTTCAGAAACGTTATGTTTATTTGTACTGCCACCTCGTTCTGTTGCAAAATGTCTTTGATGATGTGATACCTAACAATGCCTTCATCTTTGTAGAACGGCTCGAATTGAAATGAACAAAACTTAAAACCATTGCCAGTACGAAAATGCTTCATTTGCTTTAATATTTAAGACTATAAAAAATCTTTCACTACTTGAAGGCCTTAAAAGCCTCATTCTTGTGTTTCATCAAGAATACCTAAGTAATCCTTTAGTAGTCATCAATCACAAGCATAAAATACCTAGCACCTCCTAAAGATGAAGCATGAGGGACTCTTACAATCAGCATGGATGTTGTCAAATGTCACCTTTATTCTATACATTGTTTTGTTGAACTGAAGTCGACATTACTTGCCAAAAATGAAGTACTTGTAGAAACTTATTTCATAAATATCTTGTTCTCCTATATCACATTTGCTAAGGATGTTCATCATGTTCTAGCTCATGTCCTAGCCGCATATTACACAAGTTGGACACTACTAAATTTGATGAATTAGCCACCATAACAATGCCATAGACTATTTTGCCTTGTAGTACGTACAAATACTTCTGCTTGACTCTCTTCATGATTGTCGTATCAGTTACCTTTAGTTACGATGACAATATCTCCAGCAGCATTGATATGATATTCTTTTAGAGTCAAAAACTTCATTGATACCATATTCTTCTTTAATTGGGGGAAATGATGAATATTTATTAGTTTTAATTTGAACAAAGTCGATCCCAACTATGTTGCACAATGCATCAATATCCATGATAATGTTTTCTCCATTAATATTCTGATAAGTTGTAAACCACTCTTTATTCGAAGTCATATGATAGGATTACCCCGAATTAAGAACCTAAATTTCCTCCAAAACATCCATGATCAGTTACAACAAGAACCAAATCATCTTATGAGCCATTGTCCTCATGTGCAACCATGGAAACTAAAGCCTTCTTAGGAAAATATCTTTTCAAAATGCTCGATTCCTTGTAATAGTGGCAGTTTCTTTAGTATTTGATTCTTGTTCTTAAGCTTCGACTGTCCCATTTTAGAATTTAAAGTGTGTCCCTTTTTCGTAGTTAAAACCAACCTTGCTACCAAAGTCTCTACCAAATTATCATATGCCATATGCCAAATTCACGAGTATGAAGACCCAATCATACTTCTTCCAGACTTATTAAATCTATAGAAGGATTGAACAATGTTTTCATATGAATATGGAAGGAAAAAATTAATAGAAGTAGACAACATTTGGATTATCAATCTTCACATCAATATTCCTTAACTCCATCAGTAAGAAATCAATATCATGGTGTTCCTTTAAGGGGTCCTTGTATGCGGGGGGTGGGGAGGTGAGTAAACAAATATTGCTTCAACAACAACATATTTTTGAGGGACTTCATCATGTGGAGACTTTCTAATTTAATTTCAACCATAGACCAACCATAGTTTCTTCATAGGTGTCTTTGATTATCACCTCATTTGCTGGACACAACAGGGTCATCAAGTGTGCTTTCTCCTCTTGGAACTCCAAATCCTCGAGATCAATCTCCTTCGATTTTCCATTTGAGTCAATCCCCCATTGATTTGGCTTCTATGAGTTGTGCTCAAATCTTGTGTTGTTTCATAAGTGTGCCATCTTGAACATGATCCAAAACAATTGTGCCTAGTCAACTTGTTGATCTTCACATTGTTGGGCATCATCTCTTCGTATGATTTTGGATTACCCGTGAACCCCATTTCTCTTATACAAGTTTGTTGCAAAAATAGACAAGAGAAGAATCACACACACAAAAGAAAAATAAGAAAACTTAACAAAGTCCATCCTTAATAGGGCTACGACCTGAAGACTTCAGCAAAGTTGTCTCTTTGATGTGGAAGAAACTAATAGATGAGAAAAGATGTTGAATACAACCCTAGGGAGTTTATATAGAGATTTTCAATAGAATATAAAAATATAAACCTCACAACCATCTATGTTTCCGAGGATCCATCTCGACCTCTCACAGGAGGGATCCCCCTTTGACCTTCCATAGGTTTGTTGTTCGACAACAAGGTATAACAAAGTGCCATACCAATAATTCGAGAGATGTATTGCATAAGGATCATATATATTTATTGTTAGGTTAATATTTAAGGCATTATCACCATATAGTCCAATGAAGAAGCCAGTAAATCAATGAGTGCTTAGGATTATTATAGTGATTTAGAGGAAAAAACTGAAGATGTCTTGGCGAAATCAATCTTTCCAATGGATGAGGATCCTATCATGACTTCAAAATCATAATCCTTAGATTTGTGAATCTAGTTATAAATTATAAACAATATGTATTTATAATAGACAAAGAGGGAGCAGAAGGGTATGGTCACTTCTCGCTAACAATTAATTACCACAACATAGTTAGACCCTTTTCTGTAGGGCTTTGATACTATGAGAAAAAATTGAAAACTAGAGGAAGAATTGAATAAGAAAAAAACTTATCTTTGTCATTCTTTATTACTATATGTGTAGTATGTACCGTATGTAACTACACAACAATCTATATAGAAAAATTAGATATGTAATCCTATTCTGAGTAACTGTAATATGAATGGTTCAAGAATCTATTCAAATTTCTATTTGTTGTAACCTTATTTGAGTTTATCTGAATTTATTTGAATTTTGCTTGGGTTTCTACAGTAATACCCCGAAATCCAACCTTGATAGACAGCCGAATCGATATTCGACACACGTCTAGGTGGTCCGGGAACTCTACGATAATAAATAATAAATGATGTAAAACTATAAACAAAAAAAACTTCATTAATAATAAAATATAATTATTATATGATTCCATAAGATACTGAATGTTTTACCTATACCATGTGTAATCTTCACGTCAAGAACAACGCCACCAGGATTCTTCATTCTCGATTACCAGTATGGATCCCGAATGTAGAGGAAATCCATTACAGTTAGTGGTATGTGGCAGCCATATTTATTTTAGAGACCTAACATTGATCTCAAAGGATCATATCAATAAATGTACATTTCAATAATCAATAGTATAATAGGTGTGTCAACTATCCTAGTATGATCAATAGCTTTTACTTAGTGATCAATAGTATAAATGTACATTTCAATAATCAATAGTACAATAGGTGTACTAGTTTTTAGTTAGCACTTTATGGATGTTATTCTTATTTAACAATAACAATATGCTAATGAATTTATTAATCTAGTACGATACAATTTTATGTTCCATCAATATGAATCAATGTCAATAATAATCGATAGGGTTATTTTCTTTTACACCCCTCAAACTATAGCTTATTTCTACGTCTAACCTCTAACTACAAACTTACAATTTTTTATCCTTAATTTTTTTCACATTTGACAAAAAGGTCCTTGCATCAATCACCGTTAAATTTTCTGTTAAATTCAATTTTTTTGATTTATAAAGTTACTTTTTTAACCTCATTTTTCATACTTTGTCATGCGGATAAACCCTAGATGGATTATTTGCCACCAGTTCCTGCTCCAACATTTGCTTTAAGCTCCGACAATTTCCAACATCTTTCATAATAGAGAACTCTAGCAATATATTCTTAATTGACGATAAATTTGGAAATTTTAATTTAACATAAAATTGAACAGTAACTAACGGAAGGACCTTTTTGTCAAATGTGAACAAATTTAGGGATAAAAAATTGTAAGTTTGTAATTTGAGGTTAGATGCAGAAATAGGCTAAAATTTTAGGGGTATAAAAGGAAATAATACTAATAAATAATAAGCTAGATGTGTCTCATACTCTAGCATAATCAATGTCATCTATATGTACTAACTCTTTTTAGTACATTATGATGATCATTATTATTACTATTAAATCTTATTAATATTCAATCTTCGATCTTTATAATTATCGATAATGTTATTAGCATCAATAAGTACACATAGGTACATAAAGTGTCAATTTCAATGATCAATAGCTCATAACCAATCAATAATAAATGAAGTTTATCTTTCACTTCGTTTTCTCATAAGACATATTGGAAGTTCCTCCTATGACTTCCTAAAGCAGTCCCCAATAAGACGTCCCAAATAAGTCATCTTGATATGTCATATGAATGAAAAATAATTTTATCTATCGATCAATTTGTATTCATTTATTAAAGTATTGAAGACATTGGTAATCTCAATGTCAATAAGGCTGGCCAAGCTCAGGTAACAATAGTAACCACGATACCCCCTACATCTTGGTCATAGATCAATTATTTGAGAATATCTCGAGATAAGATCAGCACCCCATAATATGATCAATGGTTTGAGAAAATATCAGGATGAGATCAGTATCTCACCATACGATCAATGATTTGGAAAAAATCGAGAAGAGATTAACACTTCACAATACGACCCATCGAGATACCAATCTTCAATAAGTCAATTACAATCACAATCAATGGTTGTAAACTTTAAACCCTAATTATGATTGTACATGCAATAACGTTATTAGGTGTGGTTCAATTAATTCTGCAATCAATACTAGAAGCATAACACAATCATCAACATATGTCATGATATTATTTGATAACTAATATTTAATTATAGATCATGCTTATGATAAAAATATGTAACTTAGCTATCAACAATATCAATAAGGAACTAGCCATAACTATATATCATTTAACGATAATCAATTAATTAACAATTAATAATAATCAACTAAAAGTTAACCAATGCATGATTAATAACAATTATCAATTAAAATGATAATTCGATAATTATTAACAAATTAAACATAAACAATCATATATAATTCTTTCGTTAATTATTGAAAAGTGTGATTTGTTCTTAAGCGCACTACGAGCAACTCATAGTGCTATGTCTATTTTCATTCTTTATCAATATAATAAATTATTATTAATATAAATTTTAAATAGATAATATTAATTAACTCAAAAATTTATGATAAGGATCAATACAACATACCTTCATTAATTGAGTCCACCATTTTTCTACAATCTTCTTTTTCAACATTCAATGGTGGCAATTGCAACAACATCTACGCCTTTCTTCTCTATCTTTTTCCTTCTTTCCCTTCTTTGCACATTCTTCCTTCCTTCTCTGAGTAGCACCATCTTCTCTTCCTCCATTTTCTCCCTCTTTTACTCAATTGATGGTCGAAGGTAACTGCATTACCATTTTTCTTTTTTTTTTTGTTGGCCGATGTGAACCAAGGAGTTAAAAAGCTTATTTAATGCTCATCTTTCGCTCTCTCTCATTGGAAACATGGACGATGCATGCAAATTTTTTACCTCACCATGCTCCACATACTTTGGTTATAATATTTGGATGGTCTTCGATGCAGCAAGTGACTTGCTTGGGGTGTGGGCCCCACTTGCTATATATTTTTTATTATTTATTTTTCTTTGTTGTTACTTTATAACCCCTTAAAGAAAAAATTGTCTTGGAATTTTTTACATTTATTCTCTATGTTCAATGTGATATTTATCCAAAATAACACGTCCATGACACTTCCATTTTTTTTCTTGTTTTCTATTTACAATATTCAATAATTAAATGGAACACTCCTCGTAGGTTAAATTTTCTTCAGATTCGTTTTCATAGAAATCATTTTATATTTTTCTCTCTTTTAAATGTCTATACTTGGAATATTATTGCAAATGATGGAGATAACATTATTTTTTATTCACTCTTGCCAACCTTGACCGATGTGGCAACAGAGTCTATATGAGGGCTTAAATCCTCTTTAGTGTTAAATAACATGGCACATGTCGATGAAATTTTTTTTATAGGATTCATTTTCATTTTCCCCTTACGGTATAATTCTTTTGCTGACCTTAGTAGTCTTTGTTCCTTTACTTTTGTCAATTTCCATCTTTAATAATAGTTTTCTTTTTATAGTTATGAGTATTTTTATTTTAAGATGCAGTTGACCTAATGAGTTTCACCATGCTTTCATTGTGCACTTTATTAACTTAAAACTATCAAAATGAAACACCATTCCTTATAAAATAAGGAAATTATGTATTTACACTTTTCATCTTGTCCTTAAGTGTGAACAATTATATTTATGATATGTAATCACTAGTGCACTTCTCTCTAATTTCAAATCTATGCTCCATTGCGTAATGTTCTTTCGTGAATGCCTACCACGCTTCTAATTCTTCTCATGTTCAATGTCATGCATCAGCCACTAGGTTCATTCTCCTTAGATGATACATAATGACAAACTCATCTTTGCTCTTCTTCAATTTCATCGATAGAATTCATACTTTTGATTTGATTTTTTTAAGTGGACACTTCAAATTATTTTTCATTTAGATAATGTCGTGAAGTCTTTAATGTGAACATGATCATTAACTCAAGTCATGAAACAATTTTTTTGCTTCTTTAATTGCTTTAAAGCATGTACAGCCACTCGTTCCTGTTGCATCGATATTCATTTCAATATGGTGTCACAATTATCACTATAAATGGTGTGTTCACCATTGTATGATGATAATATTTAATCTTGTCTTCAATTTTTTTTTCTTTGTGGCTAACTTTACACCCTTAACCCTATTTGGATTTCTCATCTTTCTCTTTAGCTTCATAGATCATGTTTTAAAATGCTAGTAATAAGAATTGATCGAATAGGTCAACAATACATGGTAATATTTCCTTTTTGATAGTCACTTTGTTTCACATTATATATCAATGTATGCACTAAGTGACTCATCTTTGTTTTTCTTTACATTTTTTGGCTCGTGCACCCTTAAGGACACATTTGATTGGACGAAGTCTTTTGCCAAGCATTTCTTATAATTAAGACTTTACTTATATATCTTAATCTATATAATAACCTACAACGACTTCATAATTGGTGCAGTATATAGCATAAGCTTAATGTTAAACTTAATCTTTATTTTTAGTGGTATTCCTTGAAGTTCATTAGGGAATACATCAGGAAAATTCTCACCTTATTGATCCATTTGATGTCATTAATTTAACATCGCTCATGATCAAATTTTTCAATTTCAATATAAGGAATCACATGTTGAGTATTATGTGAGCCTTATTATTATAGTAATCTTCAACGTCATGATAGGATAGCTAAACGTTACCTGATATATCATAGTAATCTACCATCGGGAGTACTGTTAATCAATCGCAAGGGAACATCAATAATGTATCTCCTTGTCGATAAACTATCTACCAGTATTAATTTCAAATTAACAATACAACGACTCAAACTTAATATCCGATGCTAAAATTGAAATGCCTAAGTCAATCAATATGCTAATATAATGGTCAATAAACCAGTAGTTGACCTTAGCTGCTTTAATTGAGATATATGTGACTTTGGCCCTCATTGTGTCTTTTCTATTTTTTTTCTTATCAACAATGAAGTACGTTGTATAGTCTCTTCTACAAAAATAATGCGGACATTTAAGATATTTACATTCATCCTTAGTTGACTCCCTCAATGGACTCATTTGTCTTGCCCTTTTTATTTTATTTTATTTTATTTACTAGAAGGCTATCCTTTTTTAGGCAAAGTTTATTTATGTACTCATGCAATGACAATTTCTTTATTTTAACTTCACAAATTTCCATTTTCTTTCACTCCTTATTGTTCGCATAAATTAATTTTTTTTGAATTGCCTTTAGGAACTTGTCGCAAATGAGCCGATCTTTATTGGCAAATCTTGTGCTTTTTCTTTTTTATAACTAACCATATTTTAGCTTTATACAAGTCTCTTTCTACGACAAACCAAGAAATGTTTGTCTTTATACATTTCTAAATGAACTAGAGTCTCTTGACCATCGTTCAATTTTTTTATTGTCATTCTCAAAATATGTTTGAGGAAAGAAACTCGATAACATCATGATCCTTCTTGTAAGAATCTACTTTCATACTTATAATTTATTAATAGTTGTATTTCACTATGTATTACATGGTTAACAATTTAATATACACATAATGACTTACCACATTACATTAAAAATCTTTGGTGGATACTCATGATGATTGCACATGGACTTTTGAGTTTCAATAATAAGAAATATATATAGTAAAAAATTATAACCTTGAAACCTTAAATCATATCTTTATAATTCAATAGAATGAGCCTTAACTCTTGACAACCGATGACTAAAGAGCCTTAACCTTTTGGTATTGACTTTATAACTTTACGTCATAAGTCTTTTACTTTAACTATAATCTTTAACAACTTTGATATCTATAATATTGATACTACTACATCAATTAGGGTATACAATAAATATGTAACCATCATACAACTAAATTATATAAGTCTTATCGTGAATCTTTCATTTTTTTTAAACATAGAAACAATAACTTAAGAAACTTAAACCTCGTTGATGTCTGAACTATAATCTTAGACTCTCCTGTACTTAGGAACTAAAATGAGCCTCACTGTTGGACTTTCATATCATTAACTAAGTGAATGAGCCTTTTTGTTAAGTTTTGATACCAAACTGTAACACCTGAAAATTCATCCTCAACACACGGCCGAGTTGATATTCAAAATGCGTCCAAGTGGTCCCGAGAACGCTTTGATAATGAACAATATATGATGTGAAACTATAAATTACAAAAAACTATGCTAATAATAAAATATAATTATTATATGACTCAATAATTATACCTATACCATGTGCAATTTTTACGTCAAGAGCAGCGTCACCATGATTCTTCATTCTCGATTACCTGCATGGATCCATAATGCAGGATAAATCTATCACAATTAGTCGTATGTGGTAGGCGTATTTATTTCAGAGACCTAAGATTGGTCTCAAAGGATCGTATCAATAAATGCATATTTCAATAGTCAATAGTATAATAAGTGTGTCAACTATCCTAGTATGATCAATATCTTTCAGTGTACTAGTTTTTACTTAGCACTTTATGGAAGTTATTATTATTTAACAATAACAATATGCTAATGAATCCATTACTCTAGCATGATAAAATTTTATGTTCCATCAATATGAATCAATGTCAATAATAATCAATAATAAGCTAGATGTGTCTCCTACTCTAGCATAATCAATGTCATCTATATGTATTAACTCTTTTTAGTATATTATGATGGTCATTATTATTATTATTCAATCTTATCAATAATCAATCTTCGATCTTTATAATTATTAATAATGTTATGAGCATCAATAAATACTCGTAGGTACATAATGTGTCAATTTTAATTATCAATAGCTCAAAACCAATCAATGATAAATGAAGTTTATCTTTCACTTCATTTTCATATCATATATCATATGACATTTTGGAAATCCCTCCTATGACTTCCTGAAGTTGTCCCCGTATATTCATCCTTAATGAGTCGTCTCAATATGTCATATGATATTTATCAATGAACAATAATTTGATCAATCAATCATTTATCAATGTATTGAAGACATTGGTCATCTCGATATCAATAAGGCTAGAAAGCTCGAGTAACACCTAGTACCTACCATACTCCTACATCTAGGTCATAGATCAATTATTTGGTAATATCTTGTAGTAAGACCGACACATTATAATATGATCAATGTTTGAGAAAATATCGGCAAGAGATCAGCACCCCATAATACGATCAATGGTTGTCGATTTTAAAGCCTATTATAAATGCAATTATATTTCTAGGTATGATTCAAGCAATTCTACAATCAACAATAGAAGCATAAGACAATCAACAATACATGTTATGATATTATTCGCTAACTAACATTTAATAATAAATCATGCTCACTATAAAAAAAATGAAACTTATGTTATCAATGATATCAATATGGCAATTAGCCATAATTATTTGTCATTTAATGATAATCAAATAATTAACAATTAATAATCATCAATTAATAGTTAACCAATGCATGATTACAAATAATTATCAATTAACAAAGATAATTCAATAATTATTAAAAATTAAGAATAAACAATAATATATAATTCTTTCATTAATTATTGAAAGGTGTGATTTATTCTTAAGCGCACTACAAGCAACTCATAATGCTATGTCTATTTTCATTTTTTATCAATCTAATAAATCATTATTTATATAAATTTTAAATTTATAATATTAATTAACTTGATAATTAAGTAATAAGGATTCCTATCACATACCTTCAGTAATCTAAGTTCATCGTTCTTCTATATTTTCTTTTCTAATATTCAACAATGACGATTAAAATAACATCTATGTCTTTCTTTCTCCATTTTTTTTCTTTCTTTCTCTTCCCTGCATCTTCTTCCTTCATTGTCCTAGTAGAAGCACCTTCTCTTCCTCCATTTTTCTCCCTCTTCTATTCGATGCATGCTCGAAGGTAACCACATTACCATTTTTCTTTTTTGCTGGCCCATCTGAACCAAGAAGGTAAAAATCTCCTTTTATGCTCATTTTCCCCTCTCTTTCATTGGACACATTGATGATGCATGTAATTTTTTTACCTCTCCACATAATATGGTTATAACATCTGATTGATCTTGGAAGTAGTAAATGGCTTGCTTGGTTTGTGGGCCCCACTTGCTATATATATTTTTTATTTATTATTTTATCTATGTTGTTTGACAAAAAATCTTGTATGTCAATTACAACATCCCCAAGTCTACACCCCGCAATGTAGCAGAATATAGAATTGAAAACTCTACGACATTACTTTTTTGACTTGACTTTGACCAAATGACTTGCCATCAATATGCAAGAGCAATAACTTTAAAATAAAACTCAATAAAATAGTCTAGCAAGATAAATAATTCTATATATTGTTCAATAAAAAAAAGATAAACTAACAAAACTCAATAAAGACTAATTAGACTTCTATCATGTGCAAGTCTTCACATCACGAACACTTGCATCACCAGTGTCATCATATATTTATCATTATCTCCCTCAACTACTTAATAAAAAGTAGGGGAAACGATATTTAATGAGTTATGAAGCTCAATATGTAAAGGTAATACAATAGGGGAAAATATATACAAAGACATGGTGGATATCAATAAAATTAATAAATACATTGTAGTTTTACCTCTTTATCATTTTTATTTACTTTACTCCTTGTTGTAATAGTGTCAATAATCATCAATCTTTCAATTGCAAGAACCTCAATTGCATTGTCTATTCAGTAGATTCAAGCCCAGTTCAGCTAGTTATTAGGTTCCTTTATTTCCTTGATTATCTATTGTCCTAAGTTATTCAACAATGACGATCAATTCGGTGAACCTTTACCAGTCATGAAGGTAATTGACTTTTGTCCCAGTGCCATTAAGGCTAGCTAGGCCTCTAAATTCAGTAAGATACTTGAACTTGAGGGAATGCATTTATGATTGTCCCTAAATAAATCTATAATAGTTTAGTCTCTAACAGAATATAGTTATAGACATCCTTGAAGGAACTTGTACTAGTTTAGTCCCAGCAATTATTCACGAAGGAATCTAGTTACCCTATGTTGAGGTTTGTGTTGACAATTCACCAGGAGCAAAAATCATTCTCTTCATACATACATTCAATCACGTGCAGTATTTCTTTTAACTCCTATTAATAGTAAAATATAGGGTTTGAGGATCAGTAGTGAATCATGCATATAGATCAATAACAATAATCTTACCATCTTTTCAAGCAATAGAACATGGTCTGCATCAAATAAGAACATGCTCCATTTCTGGGATAACAATACTTTTACTTTTACCTGTCTGAACACAGCTCGTGTTCCTAAGAACATGATTCGTTTCCCTGTTGTCGTTCATGAAGATGCAACTAGAGTTCGTCTGCGTTCACTTTAGACACGGCTCACTTCAATCGGACATGGTCCGTGCTAAGCCCTTGCATTCAATCTTGACATAATCTGCGTGAGGGACTCGGCCCGCTTTCTGAATTCGCAGCAGGTGACACGATCAGGTTCATCCATGGATGGAACATGGCTCGTGTCGGAGAACGACATGTGTAGGATCTGGATGGCACCAAGAGGGGTGAATTGGTGTATAAAAACTTTTACTACTTTTGTTATGCTAGATTAGTTGAGTTATATTTAGCGGAAGCATATAAATTCAAATGTAAACAAGTAGAGAGAAAGAGATCAGAGAAAAATAAACAAACACACAAACACAAGGTTTGTTGACGAGGTTTGGCCGAACACCTAGCTTACGTCCCCGCTCCGATCTTCTCGCACACGAGATCTCCGGAGATCACTAACTCCTTCTTCAAGGGTGAAGGATCCCTTACAAACTTCTTTCTTGCTCGAGGACAAGGAGAAAACCTCTTACA